>CAVLGL010000002.1:38235000-38492500 GCA_963668995.1 Parnassius mnemosyne
TCGATATATAACACCACTATCTGCCAGGGCCAGGACAGTATCATTGGTTTTGTAATAATTAATATAAGAAAGACGATCCTATTTTAATTTTAATTATAGACCTTATTAAGTGAGAACGTTTAGGAACTCATTTTATGAGTAAAACATATATAACATATATAACACGTAAAATATGGATAGACAAATAAAAGCGTTAAAATATATGAGTAAAATATATTTTTTATGTTTTTATTACAGAAATATGTGCATTGTCAAAAATTCAACATTCATAAAATCTGTGGTACTTAGGCATTTGAAATTGGGGATTAATATTTAAAAAAAGACATACTACAAAAATTGAGATAAACTAATAAAAAAATTAAAAATAAAGCATATACGTGATTAGGCTGTTTGTAAGGCCCTAAGGGCGTCAGGTCTCTTGTTACCTGGAGAGAATGTTAAGCTTGGATAACTAACATTCTCTCCAGGTAACAAAGTATTTGGGTCACCTAGCAGGTCGCCGCGACGTAAAATAGCTTGGTGTCAGTTATAGCCTATAGGCGATGAAAACCGTGAAACTGTCCCACTTCGGTTGTCAGGTTTCTAGCTATATATAACTTTGAAATAGCTAGTTAATTATTTTAGCTTCGTTATTCTAATTTCAGTAATTTTTTTAAATAGTTTTTATTTACAACCTCAAAAATAATATTAGGAATCAAATATTACAATAAAGAAATATTTTTTAAATATTAAATAATACATAATTACTTACAAATTTGTTTATAACTAATCTTAGGTACTCTATATATGTCGCAAGTTTGTGGTAAAATCAGGCTTTTATTCAAATACCTAGGCTTTTTATCAAGAACCGGAAGAAGACAAAATTACTACTTTATATTATTATCATAAACCTGAGAAAATCCAGTTTTTTGTTCAGAAACCTAGACTGCTTTAGTTTTACTGATTTTACTGTGCATTCACACATTCGTAAGGGTCGGTCGGCAGGCAAAAACGTTGTTGTCCATAAATCACATTCATTTTGGGATAATTTCAAATAAAAGTAGAAGCCTTATTTACTCGTATTTTCAGAAACTACCATAACGGATATTATTTACTTATATATTTGAACGCTTTGAAAAATAACCCTGTATATAATATCAGAAATGTAGGGAAACTTTATTATTTAGATTTGAATTCGTTTTCACTTACAAGACAATAGAAAAAAAATGTTATTTTAAATTGTTACTTAATTAAAAGCTTATTAAAAAAATCCATTTTCTCAATGGGCTCTCGGAGAATAAGGTTATTTTTCTAAAAATGAAATATGGAAGTTAAGTTTCGCAATTTGCCGATACTTGGCGTTAATTAACAGCAAAGGTATTACAGTGTATATTTGGAAACCTTTGTTAGTGTTTGGTCTATTTAAATATGTTGTAATTTAATATCATCGCTAATTTTGTTTGTTTCTTTTTGACTGCTCCGTTACCGTTACCGTTACATATTAAAGTTGCTTGACAAGCGGGTTGGCAACCGCAGTTTTTAGGAAGATGGTGCTGCCCATCTACTGGTTTGCTTCCCTCTGTCGCCTCTTACGACACCCACGGGACGATATGGGGTAGTGGATATTCTTACATCGCTAATACGCGGTTTAAGGTTTTGATGGGTTGCTTTTTGTTTATTTAAGGTACTTCTTGATGAGAAAAATATTTCAATGCCGTCTAAAATTATTTCTTTTGGTCTAACTAAAATATTTCCAAGGTAAAATTAAAAATTTACCTACCGTGTTGTTACGTTACGTAATAAAAGCCAAATATTTTGCAACCACAATCCCAACACGAATTTTCTCAACAAGAATATGTAAAATGAATTGCCCTATTCATGATTTCAGTGTTGACCAATACAACACTTTAAGCTGCAGGTGTTAAAGTTGAATTTTAAATTTAACGGTAAAATTGTTGAACTCGCAGCGAGTCACCAGCCGCCTGTTAATATGTACTTGTTAGAATGCGAGCAAGTTTAACCATGGAAAATTTTAGGCAAAAGCAACATATAAAATCCTATTTTGATATTTCTTCCGATTTTAATATTGAAACCAACAATTTCACGGTATACGTGCAGTCAGTTTTTTACTTTTATCACGAATGGGTTAGCTCGACCTGGGAAGAACCACGCTCTCACAGAATACCAGAATACGCCAAGCAATGCATAAATTACTGAGTTTCGGTTTGAAAGGCGTCATCATTGTAACAGCTCTTCACAAGCCCTCTGCTAAACATGAACCCCCCAAGGAATGCAACAACACATGGCCACCAGCATCTATTGACTTCCCGCATGTCTTGCCAGTTTGTTACTCCATCTAGTAGATGACCGCCCTAGACTCTATTTGCTGATACGAGGCTGCCACACGGTTTTTCATGGTATCAGCAGTATTATCACATACTGTATCTTTTTTTTATAAGATGACCTTGATCAAATTTATATGAAACCACATGAAAAGCAACAGCTTTCGTATAAAAAAAGAATCATCGAAATCAGTTCACCCAGAAAAAAGTTGTGAGGTAACACACATAAAAAAACATACAGTCGAAACGAGTACCTTCTCTTTTTTAAGTCGGTAGATAAAAAAGAAAGAAACACTTTTTTTTGCGATAAACCATCGACGTACACAACACAACATTATGCAACTATATTAAAAACTGTTCACCGTTACAGCCTTTTAAATTCCACTGCTGAACATAGGCCTGCCATTGCCACACGAAAGATATTTGTCATAGTTTGCACGTTTGGCAAGCGGGTTGGCAACCTCAGTTTTATTTTATTTAAGTTGTTATTAGGAAGACGCTGCTGCCCATCTCCTGATTTGTTTCCCTCTGTCGCCTCTTATGACACCCACGGGATAATATGGGGTAGTGGATATTCCACACCGCCACTACACAGTGTAAACTAGGTACTGTAAAAACTGTTCAATAATAAAAAAAAACATGCGTGTGTGTCATGCAACACTCGGTTGGAACAAAGTTCCTTTCGTCGTATATTATTATTGATAAACGTATTATATTATTGATTAACAAATACGAATAAATTAATTACTTGCTTCTATTTAAACGAAGCGTCATTTAAAATAAAATAATATTTCTTTCATGGCAAGATGAGAAAAAGTGTGAGGGAGATAGATATTATTCCATTTCGCTTCCTTATAGCCGCTAAGGCCGTCTACACTACGTAAGAAGGGGTCGTGACGGAAAAATTTTACACTTTTCCTCGCCTAGTCCCCATACGCCAAATTCGTACCGTCTGATAAGGAACTTCGTTCCAAAAATTACAGACAAAGGTATGTCACAATTTAATCAATATTCGACTCTATTCATATACCTTTACTAATCTAATATACCCCGCGCCATAAAAAGATTTAAAATATGTAATTTTATTTAATGAGAAAGCGACGCTTTTATCGCAAACGCTTTCCGCCCATGCCCGTAATATTCAACGTTTTTTATGACAATCCACGCTCGTAAAAATTATCCGTAACTTTTTTAGAAAAATTATGTCAAAGGAGTTTTATTGATATATTAAATGTATTATGAATATATGATAAATGTTTTATACGATAAATGTATAATTTGAACATAAAGTGGTAAAAGGAATGTTTTTTGAGGTAAGAGGACATTTTTACGTGCTAGGGCCACGACACAGCAACATCCACTTACCATCAGGTGCACAATGTCTTATTATATAAAAAAAATCAAATGGTCTTACATTCTATTGTACAACCTATGCACTACATAGTGCTCTATATACTCGTACACACGCATAGCTACTAATTATACACTTGTGGTACGTAATGTAGGTAGTTTTAGTGCAGTCGACAGTATCCGAAATTATTTAAAACTTTTTAATAAAGTATTCGAAACAACCAAGACAATATATATATTTTTAATACTTTTTGAAGTCAAAACTTCTTAAGGCGTATTAGGCGATTTAGATGGTAAAATCACATGAGTTCGCGTCACTGATATGCTAATGTTAACAGTATAATCTATAGCTATGAGTAGGACGTATTGCGCGTAGGGTATGCGCGTAGGGTATGCGCGTTGGACGCTTTTTTGATACGTAAAATCTTATGAATTCACGTCACCAACATGCTGTTAATTTACAAATAGTGAAATTTTAATTTTAAATACTTATTCCAAAGTATCTAAATATTAGATGGAGTATTAAAGTATATTAATTTGAAAGTTTTTACTTCTGTCAGCAGTCCTCAATAACTTCCAATTAATTTTACTCGAAACGAGGCATTCCTTCTTATTTCTCAGGGGTGATAACGCATCTGCATTTTGATTCTTAATCGAGGATAGATGTAGATGTATATGGGCCGCAGCATCCACTTACCAACAAGTGGACTATGTATTTGTTTGTCACCCTTATTCAAAGGTCCAGTGCTTTTATTAAAAAGTTAAAGTTACAGCCTATATACGGCACACTGCTGGCCACAGGTCTACTCTCATTTCTGAGAGGGTTTTAGGGCAAGAAAATGTCCGCCGCGCTGCCCCAATGCATGTTGGTAACTTCACGTTTTCGTAATAATTTTTTTTCTCATTGCTTGACATGCAGGTTTCCTCACGATATTTTCGTTCACCGCGGATCACGTAATCAGCACTTAAAATTGCAATTAACAATTTCATTGATTGGGATCGAACCCGTGTTCCAAATTTTACAACGATCGCTTAGCCCCTTAACTACCACGGCTCGGTGCTCTTATTGATTTTTTAAATTTCATTTAAATATTTAAAATGTAATTTAAATTTTTTAATGATTTTTCGTGAACACTTATTGCTTAAGCGTTAATAAATTGTATTTTGCATATTATTTTTAACTCTATTTTGCGATAGAATAGGAACGATATTTATTTACCAGTGGAAAAACGAACGACAAGCTCAATTTCTGAGCTGAAACTTGCACCAATTCGCGCGATAAAAGTACCTACTTACACTCGTCAAACAAGCCTCCTTGGTTTTATGAAACCGTCAAATTCAATTTAAAAATTTTATTTCATTAATATTTTGTTTGTTTCGGCATTATAGATATTTTAATTAATGACGAGCGCTACAGTCAAAAGCATATTGGTATAATATTTGCCAACTTCTAATAGAGAATATGGATGAAGGAGCGTTAATCTGCGGTTCACCATTGTTCCAATTAACACGTTAATCCCTTTGCTAATAATATTACACATTTGACATTGATATAGTCAGATAACAGAATATATTATGTGTGTAAATTGAATATAAATTTTAAATCAGTAAATTGTTATTGTAATAATTGCAATTATTAATATTACCGTGTAGTGGCGCTGCAAGAATTTCCACTACATTATATCGTTCTGTGGGTGTAGTGAGAGGATATAGAGGGAAATAAACCAGGATATAGGCAGCAGCATCTACCTGAGAACAGCTCTAAATATTAAAAATCTGCAGTTGCCAACTTGACTGCCAAGCGTTGCAACTATGGAAAAATCCCCTATGAGTTAATCTATGGGGAAAGCCTACGTTCAGCCGTGGACTTTTATAGGACATAAAAGAAATCTTAAATATATAAATATATTAACATTTTCAGCATCTCCTTTCGTTTCATACACATTATTTTATGCCATATGAGTGGCGCCGTAAGAGAATATACACCATCCCATATCATCCCGTAGGTGTCTTAGATGGCAGAGGGAAATGAAACTGGAGATTGACAGCAGTATATTTCTTTTTTTTAATAGGATAGGGTGACAAACGAGCACACAGTCCACCTGATGGTAAATGACATCTACATCTATCCTCAATAAAGAATCAAAATGCAGATGCGTTGTCACCCGTGAGGACTAAGATGGAATGCCTCTTTTCCAGTAAAAAGGGTCTCCGGTTCTCCACACTCACCATACGAAACACAGCAGTGTTAAGCTGCTATTTTACGATGGTATTCTGTGAGATTGTGGTCCTTCCTCGGTCGAGCCGATACATTCGTGCTACAACTATACTACTAATATAGCTGCAGCATGGCTCTACCACGTATACTTTCTTTCTGATAACAACATGATATATATGTCAAATATACTCTATATAAGGTAACCTATGAAGAGATGCAGGAAGTCGATGGATGCAGGTGACTGAGGACCGTGCTTTATTACTTAGGGGAGGCCTATGTTCAGCAGTGGACTTTTAAAGGCTGTAATGGATGGATGGATGGATGGATGGATAAAGGAATGAATGAAATATATCTTTAAATAACCATTTACTATGTGCTGCAGTTTTTATTTGTTTATGAGTCTTATCATATTCCTGTCGCTAAGTAGCAGTGTTCCTTTATAAGGCCATTAGTCCTCGTGGAAGAAATGTCCGTCGCGCTACCTGCCCCAATGTGCGTTGGCTAACGAGTACACAGTCCACCTGATGGTATGTGGTTATTGTGGCTCATAGACATCTACATTTATCCTCGATTACGAATCAAAATGCAGATGCGTTGTCACCCGTGAGGACTAAGATGGAATGCCTCTTTTCCAGTAAAAAGGGTCTCCGGTTCTCTACATTCACCATACGAAACACAGCAGTATTGCGCTGCTATTTTACGCAGGTATTCTGTGATAGCGTGGTGCTTCCCCGGTCAAGCCGACCAATTCGTGCTACAACTATACCAGTAATATAGCTGCGGCATGTCTCTACCACGTGTAAAATGTGTCTTCGAAAATGTATATTTTAATAATATAATTGAGATACAGTATGTTCAGTATAGTATGTTGTAAGTTTATAAAATAATTGTACATTTTCGCTTCAACTTAGCGACATTAAAATCCTACAATCCCTCCCTTTTTGTCTAGTAGGTGTAGTAAAAGTCGTCTACGGCAAATCATTTGAACCACCTGTCGAAAATAAACACCAAGCGAAAAAAGTTGCATAAATCCGCCTACCGCGTGTGGCTGATTATGTTAAAACCCCATATTGAAATAATGGTAAAATATTAATGTAACTAAAAGATTAAAATACCTCGGCCATTGTTGTTTTTATTTTGTTAAATTGATTTAAAATTACACCGATGGTTTTGACGCCATCAAGCACTAAACACAGCATCCCTGATGATCAGGGTACTATAGCCCCAACACCATTCCGAAAATTGTTGCGGAGAGCTACGGCTCTGCTATCTAGAACAGCTTTGTGAGTAGAGTGATTCTCTAGTTAGCTGGTCACTGTTATCATCATCATCATCATCACAGCCCTTCATAACTCCACTGCTGAACATAGGCCTCCCCCAAGGAATGCCACAAAGCACGGTCCTGAGCCACCTGCATCCATCGACTTCCTACATATCTTACCAGGTCGTCACTCCATCTAGTAGGGGTACGCCCAATACTTCGCCTGCCGGTACGAGGCTGCCACTCGAGAACCTTTTTTCCCCATCGGTTGTCGGTTCTTTGAGCTATATGGCCGGCCCATTGCCACTTCAGCTTACTAATCCGTTGGGCTATGTCGGTCACTCTGGTTCTACTGCGGATATCCTCATTTCTGAGCTTATCACGCAGAGAAACTCTGAGCATAGCCCTCTCCATAGCTCGCTGAGCGACCTTGAGCTTCCTCATCCGGCCAGCAGTGAAGGACCACGTCTCAGTTCCGTATGTCCTCACTGGCAACACGCACTGGTTGTACAGTCTCGTTTTCAAGTTTTGAGGTATACCTGACGAGAAGATGTGCCGTAATTTCCTGAACGCTGCCCAACCGAGTTGAATCCATCGATTGACCTCTCGGTCGAAGTTGGACTTACCTAGTCGGACTATTTGTCCCAGGTAAACATACTCGTCAACAACTTCGATCTTAGTCACTGTTATTATTATATATTTTTATTAATATCATTTATTGGATTATTCTGTTAAAATAAATAAATAACTAATATAGACTATGACCCTTTTACTAACAATTCTATGGATGTAATTCTCTGAAATAAATAAATTTATTTGTAAAACAGTTTGTCATTTTTTCCCTAAATGCCAACCTGTTGCTCGCAGCTCATCCTGCTGACTGACGAGGGTTTTGTGGGACTTTTGTGACCACACGGTCATTGAAGGAAAACTGTAGATACTATGGATTTAATAAAAGGCCTAATTAAACCGGTTAAGACTACTGCTACTATTAGCTTTCTTTTAAGCTTTTCACATCCTAACTAAGCAGACTCGTTTAATTCTTTTGCATCTGAATATTTCTTTTATTTTTCTTTAAAAAGTAAGCTAGGAAATCCTTACTTAACACTTAAAGAGAGCCCAATTACCTCCTGTATTAATCTTAGCGTTGAACCGTTCCCTTAAACTGGAATAAGAACTGGAAAAACGGTATGGTGTTTACGTAAAATGAAAGCTTAAATTGCTTCTTTTGGTTACACTCCTGGAAATTTTAAGACTTCGTTTCTCTATTTGTTTTTTATTTCCTTTGACGTTTGTAGTACAGATTGTACGAGAAGAGAGCGAAGACAGTTAATGAATACCACACTATATCTGAACCAATTTTACTTATTTTCCATTCTCGATGATTCGGGTGCTTTACAGCACCCATGTCAAACGTCACAATGAATCAAAAATAAGTAACAATAGGTTTTTCAATTTAAACTCTGATGTATAAGAGCGACGCACAGGTTAATGAATAAGTACTTATGATAGAAATTAAAAATTTCATTGTAAATAAAACCAGTCCGTATAGTTTAAAGGTTTTTTTAGTTTTTCTTTGGTCATTTCTGAAAATCAGCGTTGAAGTTTCAACACAACTCATGCTGAGTAATAAGCTTATTGACATGCCTTCGACGTACAAAACCAAATGTATTAAACTTTCGTATTTTGTTAAAAATTGGTATATTTGTTGTGTAGGTCAACACAACAAATATACTAATTTATAACAAAATTTCTATGACAAAAAGTGTTATTTTCTTTCTTAATGTTCGACAAATATGAATTACGACTTTGACACACTGTCGACCACGATATCTTGTATCTACAGGTTTGTTCATATAAAACAATACTAGAATAATTCGACATTGATGTTGGTCAATATAAAATATTAAACTGGGATTCACATTGGAAGTTCCACATAACATTTGTTGTTAAAATATTTTGTGGTTGCAGTATTTTCGACATTTCCCAATGGATTGGTACCGAAGCAAAGTTTACTAGAATAATAAATCGGTTTTGGAAAGTTGGGCCAGACAGTATAATGTTTTATTCACTGTATTACCTTCAAGCTTTATTAAACTTTTGTTACAGGTGTGTTGGCTTATTATATAGTTTTGAACTAAAAATAAAATCTGTATTTATAAAAATAATATACAATAGTTGTTTTAACTGTTAGTCTATGGGGGAGGCCTATGATCAGCAGTGGACTTTAATAGGCTGTAACGGTAACGGTTAGTGATCGTGATACCTTTGAATGATTTGATCGATTACCGTTGTTTTTCTAGCTGACTGCCCCAGAAGGAAGGTATGGGTTTTCGAGTGTATGTATGCATGTCTATTTCTTTGTCACACTACGCAGCCTAAACGGCTTCATGGATATTAACGTATGGATTGTCGTTATATTCGTCTTAGTTGTGAAAGTGACATTAGATATAAAATTTTAACTCGACATAATTATATATTATATGTACGTTGAGAATAGTGGTCATCGATTTAAAGTCCTAGACAAAACAACTCATCTCCTTCTCACACCTTGCAATATTGGCGACCCTGCCAGGATGCATCTACATTGTGAAAAGTGTATTCCTTTCAACATAATTATATATTAGGGTAAGTTAAGAAAAGTAGTAGTCCAAATAAATTCCTAGATAGAACAACATGTCTCCTTCTCATTGGCACCTTCCAACATTGGCGACCACGCCAGGATGCAACTAAGTTGTGAAAAAAATAAATAAAAGAAAATATGTAAACGTATGTACACGATTAGTATTAATAGACTGTGACAAAACTATGTACAAAATTGTGACTTTGACCTTAATATGGGACAGAATAGAATAGAATAGAATAATTTTTATTCAATAATGATTACAAGTTACGACCTACTCATAGAATACATTGAAATTGCATTTTGTAATTTATATTCTTTTGAGACATAATATTTTAATAAGCTTATAAAAAAAACAAATGAATTTTTTTTTGTCGGTGGGAGGTGTACTATTGTATTCCATTCGACATAATTATATATTAGGGTTAAGTTAAGAGTAGTGGTAGTCCAATTAAAGACCTGGAAAGAACGTCTCTTTCTCATTACCTCCAACATTACACTCTTTTCAGTGAACATTTTTACACAATGAGATTTTTTATTTTGTAACTAACCATTGGGCTTGTCAGTCGAGATATTGATTCAAAGCTAGGCTAGAACCGAATAGGTGGCGCTGTCGTCATTCCATATTTATGAACCAATGACTCATATTCATATTATGTTAGTTGAGCAATCACAAAAAGAAAATCACAAATCTGGACTAGGTGGCGCTGTGATCGAGTTATTATTCAAATTCAAAGTCGAAATCAAATTTTCAAGCATTTTCAAAGTCAAAGTTACGCAATCAAAATTAATTTATCATCTTGCTTATAGTAATCTTTTTAATAAAAATGCTTGTCATATGCGCTATAAATTTATGCAAAGACAAAACAATAACATCGCATGTAATCTTGTTATAAATAGTTTTATACGTCTACCCAAAAAAGAGCCGATAGTTTTACGAAACCTTAACTATATGTTATATTTATACCGTAAATAGTCCTGAGTGAATTCGTACTGAAATTCAATACGCCAGAAACCGAAAAGGGCAGATTAATGTTTACCAAGCCAGCTAGTAAAATAAAATGACAATCTCCAGACCGAATATCGACCACGGCATCCAGTCTCAACGGAGACTAGCAATTTGCGCAAGACACGATTATAGTGCATGAGTGTGTTCGCAAACACAGGCGCAATCTTTAATCACTCCCCACAAGAAGGAATCCCACATGACTGGGGAGGACAGATCCGACGCAAACAACGCAGGACCAACGGTTTTAAACGAGTTTTCCGATGCAAGGAGTAAAAACCTCCCAACTTTCTGACTCCGGGTTGCTACTGAGAATTTTTTGACAAAAAAGCCCAATAACTGATTTTGGCCTGAACGATGGGCATTAAGGGACTGAGTTGACGTAAACCTTGAATTCGCCTAGTTTTTTTTTATAGGAATAAGATGACAAACGAGCACACAGTCCACTTGATGGTAAGTGGTTGCTGTGGCCCATAGACATCTACATCCATCTTCGATTACGGTCACCCGTGAGGACTAAGATGGAATGCCTCGTTTCCAGTAAAAAGGGTCTCTAGTTTTCTACAATCACCATGCGAAACACAGCAGCGTTAAGCTGCTATTTTACGCTGGTATTCTGTGGGAGCATGGTTCTTCCCGGGTCGAGTCGACCCGTTCGTGATACAACCATAATATAGCTGCAGCATGGCTCTACCACGTACAAAATTTTTCAAGTAAAAAAACGTTTTTAATTGTAAAATTTTGGTCAAGGCATTGGAGTAAAACTTCCTACGTGTGCTCCTCAAGACCCCACGGACCTAAAATCTCGTAGTAAAGCAAATATCACTATGATCTACGTCATAATCATCACATTTTTTCTCATATACTCGCATATGTAATTAAAATTACGCTGAAGCCTGACTCGCACTAGTTCAATGTTATTATCGATTCAGCGGACCCAAGGGCTTCTGACATTTCGCGCAACCCACTTCAGTCTAATAGCTCTTCACACGTAAGTATGCGAAAGTGTTTGAGCTGTAATATTAAAGCATCTACTTACTGATTCATTGTAAGCGTGCATATTTTATTAAAGAGCTATTATTATAGTGTGTTTAACTTTTCTTATACTTTAGTGACGTAATAAATAAACAAGCTAATAATCAATAAGAGTTTATAAATGTCCCTAAAATATAATTACAACTTTCTATGAATATATTAGTCGTTCGTATAAGATAACAAACTATGACTGTCCCTCAAAAGTGGCATTTTTTTTTCAAACATTAAAAAAACATTTTTTCCGATGTCCACGTGGCATTAGTCAAATAACAAAACATAATTTTGTATATAGCCATCCCGCTTGATTTGTATGACTTGTTTTATTGTTATCTGGGGTAGTTTACTCATCTGGTTGGGCTGTATAAATATATAAATAAAATTGATAGATATACAGAAATATATATTGATATAGTAAAATAAATAAAAAATACATAAATAAACAAAAACCCAACCAGATTTAAGCCTTCTGCAGGAGAGACTAATCGGCTGTGGGTTAAGGAGAAAGGGCAAGAAACCGGTGGTCGAGTCGATGAGGTCGATCGAGGAGCACCGCTTTCTGTAGTTTGAATTGTACATGGCCATCCCGTGTTGGCGTCAAATAATTCATCATCCTATTCTGTCCCATGGATGCTGTAGATTTGGATTTGAAAGGCGATTATCGATACTTCCGATAGATGCCATTTTAACCATTTCATTTAGTTCAGACATAAAATACTCATACCGATGATGAGCAACAGCGTCTAAGGTGCAAGACGTTTGGTACTGCAATCATCAATTCGCTTGCATGCATGAAAAATTAGACAAAACCTACTTAAACTGATAGGGGCCCACTTTTATGGGCTGATGAAAAAGAAGGAGAATTTTTATGATAATCCACTGTGAAAGATGTAAATGACAATATTCTTGTCTAATTATAACATACTTCTTATATAATGGAGTAAGATATAGCAATTAACTCTTTATGTATAGCACTTTTGTTTTTGCTTGATACTGAACTTGACCTAGAAAACATATACACAGCAGTTTGCGTCGTAGCTGCCGATGTTTTAATTAAAACAGAGCGTGCTTTATGACGTAGTCTCGTTTCATTCAGTGCAGATTTTTATTTTTATTTTGAACGAGGCAAATATGGCGATGATTTTTTATATATGTAAAACAAACTAATAACTGACCATCAAATGAGGGTAGTAGTAGGTGGCACACTGATGACGTATATATTTTGTATTCTTAATTTGTTTTACGTAGCAGAACGATGATGCAGCCTATTATGGCTGTAGCATATATGGTTTGGCCACCAGCCTACAACATCAGCTGAATGTAGCTGTGTCTCGCGTGAGAACCGGAGTCCTCACGGGTGACAATTCATGAGGGTGCAATGCCTCGTATTCAGTAAAAATTCACATTCTATCAAATGGACAGTATGCTTGATAGTCACAATTAAATCTGAATCCATTTATTTTACTTAAGTCGGTTCAGCATTATTTAAATACAGAACACTACTATATTTAATCCAAATATATTTCTTTTCCTTGTTTTCAGAGTTTGATGGCGTTTATCAAGTTTGGCTACATGCTCGTAGTCGTCACTTTGCTGTTGATGATATGGGCTTCTTTGGCGAGAGCATTAGAAGTAAGTTTACATTTGCAATTTATTTACACATATATTAAATAAATAATAAATTTACACATTATATCAAATACAAAACTATTTTTTTGGAAAGCTTACAAAATCGACTACTAATTATAGACGTATTCAGGTTAAACATAATTTATTTGAACTATTACCATAGACATATTTTATTGTCATTTGTTTAAAAATATATAACGTATACACAAATACGAGTATTAAATAAATAGTTAATTTATATTGTTGTATTGTAAAGCTTTTTAAAGAATAAAGTATTATTGACCAATAAGCATAAAAAGTTCCCATAGCTGAACGATGTTAAATAATGTTTACAAACGAATAATATCTCTCAAATTTTGTTGAGTTTCAACTTTTACGTATCATGGCATCTGAGACACAAATAAAATAAGTTTATTTTAGATATATTCAAATTTTTAAACAGTAAACTGACGCTGACAAACTGAAGCTGAAGGCTCGTGGAATGCTGCTTAACCCGTCTATTGATACACGAAAACATGAAGAGACTATATCTGCCTCTTATAGCTCTGCTAATATGTTGCCGTCGATCTAAGTGTTATTCCGGAACTCTTAAGGTATTTAGTCAAGTGTGGATGAATCGTACAGTTAGTGTTGTCACTTGTAATATGTGGTTATCGGTCGATCATTGTCTCATTTTTATCGGATCTCATTACGAAGAGCTAGCACATAATTATGTTCGTGAGCTGCCATTCGATTCATTTTATTAACATCAATTCATATGGCATATAGTTTTCGTATTAACAAACTATTTGATCGTAAAGTTTAGTGTTTACATCACGTGATTACTAACAAGTAATTTTGCTGAAGAAATTACTACTTTTAACAGCTTATTATGTTTTGATAGTAGGTATGAAATGGTGGGGGTTTGGTGATGGGCAAATTTATACTTTATAAAACCTACTTTGAGATTATAACAATAAACAATATGGCTTGATTACAACTAAAGAAAGAAAGAACCACTTACTTGACATAAAATATTAAATCAGCTATAAAAATATGCACGCACAAATAAAAAGCAGTGGAATAAAAAACTAGACCGTAAGTTGTGTGTATTATAAAAAAAAAATTAAAAAAAATCAAAAGTGACACTAAATACAACCGTATCTATAATATATATAAAACATATTACATGACATCATAGTCTTGGTACTCAAACATCATAAAATTTATATGCTTTTAATGATTAAAAAATAATTGAATCTTGAAAAGTAAAGACAATACAATATAACACGGAGAAGCACTGGCTTATAATACTTTAAACTTTATTTCTAATATCATTTAAATTTACATGCTTGATCACTTTTTTACTATTAAATATTTTGAGTCAAAAATAACTTCACGTCTGTGTTTGGCTAGCTGTATTTTATACCGCCATATAATGGCGGCAAAAGAGAATTTAGTGGATTTTCTTATGCCCATATCATCCCCATGTCATCACGTAGGTGTCGTTATAGGTGATATAGGGAAACTGAAACAGCTGATAGGCAGCAGCAGCTGTTTGATAATTACTCAAAATAATAAAAGGCTATGATTAACAACTTGCTTGCCGAGCGTGGCAACTATGGCAACCTAAGGAGGAGGCCTACGTTCAGCAGTGCACTTTGATATGCTGCGATGACAATGATAATGACAAATTTTTCAAGGTTATTCCTAAGTATTAATTTTTGTTGCAATTTGCAACGGAACTCCAAAAACACAGAATTCCATTTCAACATTTCATTGGAAGCTTTCTTTCGTCAGGTGTGTTTATATTTTACTCTATTAATAAACTGGCCTTGACATGGTGCTTGATTTTTCTGTGAAAACTCATGAAAAGTATCGTAGAGCCTTCGACATTCTGATATCATCAAACAACTAGCGCTTTAAGCGCGTTTTGTTTATTTTAATGATACATATTAATAAATATCGTTCCTAAATATTTTTTTATTATTTATTTTTGAGACGAGTATTATAAGGTAATACTATATTATGTACTTATATATTAAATATAACAAATTTATTAAACATCATACATGATGGCTGATATAATAACGTCCTCCAAACTGAATGTCGGTTACGGTTGCCAGTCTCAACGTAGGCTAACCATCTGCACAGGACAGCTGCGAAGCGTAGTTGCATTCCTTTGCATTTTTTTTTGCATTTACCACGGGGAGTGCTCTAAGGAATTGTTCGGACTAATCCCAGCCGCCAAATTTCACGAACGCACATCGCGGCGGAACTCCTGATACCATCCACACTATCTGGATGCTTGGCGGTCCACCACTGTACGTTTCACTAGGAGTTTTCTTCCGCCTACGGCCTCTCAGTGGAATAATTTTCCACCGGCGATTATTCCGGACCGATATGACTTAGAGATCTTTAAGAAAAGAGCTTAATCCTTTTTAAAAGGCCGGCAACGCACCTGCAATTCCCTTGGTGTTGCAGTTACCATCAGGTGAGCCATATGCTGGTTTGCCCCCTCTCCTATAAAAAAAGGACAGGATTAGTACACGAGTGTGTGCAAAAGCTCAGGTGAATTCTCTATACCCTCACTCCAGTTGTTCGATGGGATGGCAATCTGATATGGCCGGAGAGAGATCAGGCGCAAGACCAATTTTCTTGGCTTTACAAGGCTTTACACGCACGAGGGTGAAACACCGCCAACTTCCTGACTACGGGGATTGCTATAGGGAATTTCTGAACAGAAAATCCAATAACTGATTTCGGCTTGACGCGGGATTTGAACCTCGAACCAGATGATCGGCAGTCGCAATTACTACCATTAGACCAACGTTTAAATTCAACATTGATTCGCGTAAAGACAGAGCGGCGGTTTCTTTGCTGTTCTAACCCCTCTCAGAAATGCAAAGAGGCATGTGCCCAGGTATGGCATGGCTACTTTATCCAATATAAATAATAATTATGAAAGTTATTTGAGCTTTTATCACTGGTTCGAAAGAATACCTTTAACACCTGGGAAGAATCAGCAAATCATTTGTTACGTGGTGCAAGAATAACCAGTGACAGATTTCTTGATTGTTCTGGTTGCTACATTAAAAATAGACGACCTTTATATTCGAATAATTAACTATAATTAACACCTTCACATAAAGAGGATATGTTTATCCGAATAATTTACAAAGTACTTTTCATAGTAACAAACAAAAGGATGAAGCGTTGGTAAATATACACTTAAAATTTACTGGCATTTAACTCCGAAACGTTATTACTGAAATTAAAAGACGTGCTCATACCGGTATACGTTTGTTAGTGTACGCAGTTCTCTTTATTACATTGAACAGGGTTGCCAACATATTACAATAAATTTGTATAGACGATACCATATTAATCTTCAGAGGCGTATCGAGCATTGTTTTCTAGGGGTTAGCCGCGATACCTTTTTACATTGTTAACCGCAATTTTAAGTTCTGGTTTACCACCTGCTTAGGTTTCGGGAGCAGCGCGGTAGACTCAAAACCCACTCAGAAATGAATGACATTGTAATGTAGTAATAGGGCACATAATATGAAGGGCGGTAACTAAATGTATACTAAATTTATAGAGAGAGAAGGCGCTCGAGTGTAGTTGACGGTTACTGGCACTATGGGGGAAATTATTCCTGGGCTTATTCCTAACTTCCCCTATAGGGTGCACAAATGCATCTTGAAATACATCAGTCATCATATTCCTTTTCAGAACATAACAATAACGTGACTTATCCTTTAGCATATACATAGTAATACCTTTATTTCTGTACGTGGTAGAGCCATGCTGCAGCTATATTATGGTTGTAGCACGAATGGGTCGGCTCGACCGGGGAAGGACCACGCTCTCACAGAATACCAGCGTAAAATAGCAGTTTAACACTGCTGTTTTTAGTATGGTGAGTGTAGAGAATCGGAGACCCTTTTTACTGGAAAAGAATTATTCTATCTTAGTCCTCACTACTATTAATACAGCTGCAGCATTGCCCTACCACGTACCAGGTAGCGATGAGTGACATACCAACTTATTTGAGACAATAAAAATACAAAATAATTATTCGTTTGTTTATATTCATCTAACAACGGTTTGCTAGGTGGTATGACTTCTTTTCTATCTAGGATTCTGGAAAGGTACCACCCTTTTACCGACTGCCGTCAAATAGTAGTGCTTACAGTACTGTGTTCCAGTCTGAAGGGTATAGAGTGTCAGTTTAATTACAGACTGTATGGATTCCATCTTAGTCCTCAGAGGTGACAACGCATCATTAGCCTTCTTTCTTTGAAGTTGGTGTCAGGTGTCCATCGACTGCAGTTAGGCATGCCAGATCGAAAGATCAAAATATCTGGACAAACTTTGAAAATGTCCGAATTTTAGGATCGGGAGAAATAAATATTAAAAATAAAAATGTGTTAAAAATAAAAAGGTAATTTTTAAATTAATAGTCTACAAAAAGATTTAACACATAACTAATTTAAGTACACTAAATTTTGAGGTTGCTTTATGTATTTGGCATTGGACTTTACTAAGTTCACTAATTTGGATCCTTTAATAAATATTCTGAAAAGATTTAAAATTCAAACAATTTACTGAAAGGCTCAGTTCCAATTCAGCTTTTATTAAATCAAAGGCAGCTATGACCTGAAGAGAAGCTGTTTGTCTGAAGATTTTGAATTTTGTCGGGAGTCTGGAGATCATTTAAAATGTCGAGAGATTCCAGATGAATCCCGACCATCTGGCAACCCTAAATGCAGTAGTCACTTACCATAAGGTAAACTGTTAGTTCATACAAATAAAGTAAATAAGCATCGTGTAACGTAATACCAATACATTATTTGAAAACATTCGCAGCGTAAGAAAATCCACATACATTATAATATTTCGTAGGTGCTGTAAGAGGCGACAGAGAGAAACTAAAACTTGTGATAAGCAGCATCTTCCCGATAACAACACAAACTATTAAAAAACTGCAGTGCCTACCCTGCAACTGCGGTGATGCTCGTCTGTGAGAAAATTTATAGGGGAGGTTTATATTCAGCAGTGAACTTTAAAAGGCTATCATGATGATGATGATGATGTAAGACTTTCTGGAAGCAAATTAAAAATTTAATCAATTAATAATTTTTTTATTTTTATTTTTTCAATTAATAAAGACGTAAAAAATATAAGAATCCTATTTGGTAGGTTACAATTCATGTTCTTTAGGTAAAGAATCATTGTTCTAAAACATTTAAGTCGATATGAAAAGTAACCTCTTCCTGAGACCCAAGACTTAGTTATGCATTCTCTATTATATTTAATAATTTAATAATGAAAGCTACTTTTCATAACTTAATACCACCTATAATTATATAAATTTTAGACAAAAAAAAATGCTTTGCCAATTCAAATTTAAAGCCCAAATATTTCTCAGTATCTTTTTTTCTGAAGCCCAGATTTCGCGACATCCTCTCTGTATTGCACCCACCCTGCAACGGCAGCAAAGTCAAAGCAATGAAAGACTGCTCTCACGGTCCATTTGCCAGTTCTTCCCCACGTAGGATACTTCCCGATTATACGATCCAATAAATCAATGCCACCCATAAATTTATTGTATTGTTTTATAGCCACTGGTTGTGAAATATCAATGTAAGCTCTATCTTTCTTGATCCTGCGACGGCACACTCCTAGTAGTTGAAAAGCAGCTTTTAATGAAGCAACATAAATCGGTTTACTAACCAACCACTTGACAACAGCAATACTAACATGAATTCTTACAACGCAATCGTGACTGCCTCTACCTGTCTTTTTTAACATGCCATCTGTCTTGAATAAAGCACGTTGTTTGTAAGATTGCTGTTTGTTTTATTTTTGGTATTCAAGCACCCGATTTTTGATCAGTTCCAGTCGTCTTGATTCCTCTTTGAACTAAGACATAAAGAATTGGAATTGACGTGAAATCACTGTTCATAATAATTAAAAATTAAAAATTTTGTACAACCGACTTCAATTTAAATTATTAAGTATAACTTAAAAATTATTGGTCAAACGTTGATCAAATTTATATGGAACCACATCAGAAGCACCAGCTTTCAAATGAAAATATAATCATCGAAATCGGTTCACCCAGACAAAAGTTATGAGGTAACACACTTAAAAAAACATTCAGTCGGAATGAATACCGTCTCCTTTTTGAAGTCGATAGAAAATTGAAGAATCCATGGGCAGTGTTTCTAAGAGTTTCTACATAAATCGTCCTCAAAGATCCAACTTTTTAGGTGTAGGATATAAAGCAGAGTCAACAGTGGTGCCCTTTCCCTGATACAGATACAAATCTAATGGGAGGCGTGTAGGATTAGCCATCATTAAAAAATTTATGCCTTCTGGATTCGGCTTTAATTTTACTACCTGTTTCTGCTTGCATTTACCTGTAAACGGGATGTACTTTTGTCTTCTATTCTCTTGGCAGCCTTTCTCTATACTAGAAACAAGAGGTATTTTTAAAAACTTCTTGAGCTCTCGAATACTTTCGTAAACAAATTCATCATTTACAATCATCAAATGTGATCTCAATTGAAAAAAATGGTACGAGTTATTGTGTTCGCTATGTAATGCAATTTTGTTTCCAATGCCCAATACATCCTCAACCTTGACAAACTAAGTACACTCATAGCCATAGAGCATCCGAAGAATTGCCTTAATCCATTAGGAGTCGTATTCATAGATTTGCACGTCCTCAATACACTACAAAGATTTGTGCATTCAGACATAATTTCAAACATGCTAGGCTATGGACACATGAGTTAGGGTCAAATGAAATATTTAACTGATCATCGACAAGAGTAAAATCAATGTTTTCCTTTAGTTTCCATCGTATATGATTGCTGCGAGAAGATTGGGGCTCGACGCGTAAAGACGAAAGAGGATCATCATCAGATTTATTCAATTCTTCTTTTTCTATGGGTGGTATCGCTTCCTGTTGGCTTACTTAAAGATCACCTTAATCATCGCTACCTTCATCTTCAAAATCTGACAAGTCAAAATTAATCAAATCCTCTATATCTTTGTCTATCTAATGGCATGTAAAATAAAACTAAAAAGTTCCTAATGCTAAAGTATCACCTGTACATCCTTAAAAAAATGTAAATATGACTAATTAAATTCGAAACTTTTTGTAAACATATGAACAGTTGTGTAAAATATACAGTTAATACTATTTATTTAAATCGAAACAACAGCAAATAACTTAATTACATGAATACTTACCCTTACACAAAATCGTAATGGCGGTAACGGCAAAAAAATCAAACTTGAACTGATTGCAGTTGACGCAAAATGACAATTAGAGAAATTGGAAGTGACTGAAAAACAAAAACATGACTATCCATACCATCATGCGTAAAGGTTCTACCTCATTCCGAAAGACGGCTTAGAAAAAATATCTAACCTAAATGTATCACTGCTACCGGGGTTCTCAGGAGGAAAATCAAAACTCTTCGTTTACGTACATATAAGAATTTAAATCCCTTCTGAATATATTTACTTACAAATGGCAACCCTGTGCCGAGTAAGAAACCCAAATAACACTCCATAGCAGTACCCTCGAAAATCCATCTACGTAATAATATAGGCACGTAAATAGATTTCGGCAACACATTTAACAGTATTATTTCTTTACTAAGCAGATAAGACAATATAAAAGAGATAAATACGTTTCACATACATTGTACACATACAAAAAAAAGGAACGTATTTCTCCGTCCATGATTTGTCAAATAATCTATTTTCAGAAAATAAATGGCTTCTTGTTATATTATTACCTATGAAATTGCCTTTTTTATGAAATAAGTTAACGTTATTTGTTTTCTATATTTCTTATTTCAATTAATTTAATTAATTACCCATACAATTGGTGCATCTTTACCAACGCAGTGACACTTTATTGATGCCCTTCTTGAAATCAGCTGGACGGAAGGCTTCAAATTCTTCAAAAGCATTTTTTACTGCCTCTCGGATATTGAATTTTTTCCCGTGGAAAATTTATACAATTGCTGGAAAAAGTGTAAGTCTGTAGGCGCAAGGTCTGGTGAGTAGGGCGGATGACAGAGAGCTTCCAACCCCAGCACAAAGATTTTAGTATTTGTTCCGTAAACGTCGTTGATGTTGCGTGCCGTTTGTGCCGCGTTGCTGCCACGGTGGTACTCATATTCCATAGTTATTACTCGAATTTTAACGTACCCATTGATGACGAAAGATTTAAATGCGATAAAAACATAACGTTAATCAATAAAAAAAAAACTACAACTGAAAAAAGAATGCCATGTTTTTAAAATAACATTAATTTGAGATTAGAATTTATGGCCAAACAAAAATTATTTTGATTTGATATAGCCAGTAGCGCAGAAGGGCAACTTCATAGGTAAAGATACTTGTATATAATATAAGGGTCAGTGGGTAAAGATCTATTAATAACTTTTGAAACTTTTTATAAAAGAAAGACATTAAAGATGATAGTTTACAGTTAAGTTAATAAATAGGCCTAACATTTCATTTATTAATTAATTAACACTTTATTGTATGTATGACCCTAATAAAAATGATTACAAAGGGCGGACTAAATGCCTTTTGGAATTCCCTCCCAGTCAACCTGGGACGTGTGGAGATAATGACAACTTGCCAATTTATTTGTTTTACAAGTTAAATATTATGTGAAATAGTATTTAAACGCAAATGTATTTTTACGTATTAGAGCTATGCCACTACAGAAGTATGATTGCAGCAAGAATTGTTTGGCTTGACATGTGATTGAACAGAGGCAGGCTCCACAGGGTACAAACAGAAAACAGTAAAATAATAAAGATCTAATCTAAATCAGAAAAACGATGCAGTTTTCTGATACTACTAACTTTGAACTATAAGTAATAAATTCAAACGTAATCATTGACTCAATGGTGTTGTCGCCCAATTTTTGTCCTCAGTATTTTATCCAAATACTGTAATTTGTAACTATTTAAAATTTTAGTTATTTACGTTAAAGACCCTTAGTAAACTATTAATGGCTGTTAATTAATCCATCGAATACTTAGTAGTACAAGGTACTTAATCACTTATAAGCGCTAACCGTTTTGATGTAATAAGACATATAAATAGACCATGTGTTAACGGGATGATAAATCTTGCAATTATTCGGGAGTTGTATGAATGTATGCATGTATGAATGGATGTGTGTGTGCCTGTTCTTTTGTAACCTTTTGTGTAAACTTAACATTTTAAATTATGTTACTCCAACAATCGTTCAAATTCATATACATGATAGAGCAATGGTGCAGCGTATTATGACTGTAGCACGCAACCGTCAGCTCAACCGGGGAAGCATCACGGGAAAGGATCATATTATACCAGCGTCAAATAACAACATAAAACTACAGTCTCATGTTGTGGGCAACGGTAACCGGAGGCGCTCTTTACTAATGTAGGCATTCCATCTAAGACTTCAGAGGTGGAAACCCATCCTCATTTTGATTCTTATAGATGTAGATATCGATGGACCACAGCATCCACTTACCATCGGATAGACTGTGTGTTTGTTGGTACCCCTACTTTATATAACAGTGGTAGAGCCAAGCGGTAGCTTTTGCTGTCGCACGGATGGGCCAGCTCGAACCGGGGTGGTACCACGACCTCACAGAATACCAGCGTGAAGTAGAGGTTTACCTCTGCGTTGCGTTTGGTGAGTGCAGGTGGCCGGAGGCCCAATTCCCCCCCCCCCCCCCCCATCAACATGGTAGTGGAATTAAATACAAGACTACCCCAGGAGGGTACCAGCAACCCTGGAGAATCCCTCGCTGAGCATCCACGAACAAACTACTTCACTCCTGAGCGTGGGTGCTCAGGCTGCCCCGCGTATTCTGGGGGGGGCAAAATTCCGCTCGTGACTAATGCTGCTCGGGGCAAGCGGAGCAATACAACCAAGGCGACCCCTGTCACGCTATCCGTGAATTTTTGCAACATCAGGGGACTTCATTCCAACCTTAACGCTGTCCATTACCATCTAGAGACGGCGAAGCCGGCCTTGCTCTTTTTAACCGAGACTCAGGTGTCCTCTCCGGCTGATACTTCATATCTCTCCTACCCGGGGTACAAATTGGAACACTCCTTTGTGCCCCGGGCTGGAGTTTGTGTATACGTCAGAGAGGACATCTGTTTTCGACGCCTCGGCAGCCTTGAAGGTACGGACCTGTCCATCCTATGGCTGCGCGTAGACAGCGACGACCATCCCCGCGTCTACGGGTGCCTCTATAGGTCCCATAGCGGTAATGCCGACACAGACCGACTCATCGACCACGTCCAAATGGCTGCAGACTCCGTGCTACAACAGGTCCCATCCGCAGAGATCGTGATACTCGGTGATTTCAACGCCCACCACGCTGAATGGCTTGGTTCTCGTTCAACCGATCATGCGGGTAGATCTGTCTACGACTTTGCTTTGGCATATGGTCTAACACAACTGGTTACTTCGCCTACGCGGATCCCAGATGTGGAAGACCATGTACCTTCCCTGTTGGACCTTCTGCTGACCTCTCATCCGGACGGATATCAGGTCTCCGTCGATGCCCCTCTGGGCTCTTCGGACCATTGTCTGATCCGGAGCACAGTGCCACTCACGCTCCAATCGCAGTTGCGATCTACAGCTTGCCGCCGTGTTTGGCACTATAGGTCAGCTGATTGGGACGGGATGCGGTCTTTTTTTGCATCCTACCCTTGGGGGCGGGTTTGCTTCTCGCCGGAAGATCCCAGCGTTGTTGCCGATTCTGTTGCTGATGTGGTACTTCAGGGTATGGAACTTTTTATTCCATCCTCTGTGGTGCCCATCGGAGGCAGATCCCAGCCATGGTTTGGTCGCTCCTGTAAAATAGCATCACGCTATAAGCAGGAGTGCTACCGGGCCTGGGCTGACGCATCAACGTCTCGGGATTTAAACACCAGCGCACTTAAAAAGAAGTATAATTCCGCCTCCAGGTCCTTCAAAAGCGTCATTGCCAAGGCAAGGTCTGAGCACATCGGCAGAATTGGCGAGAAACTAGTTCGCCTTCCTTCGGGAACCCGTGCATTCTGGTCTCTCGCCAAGGCTGTCCAAGGGAACTTCTGTCAGCCATCCCTCCCATCTCTGCACAGAGAGGACGACTCACTGGCCCATGCCGCAAAAGAGAAAGCCGATCTGTTGTGCTCTCTTTTTGCGTCCAACTCGACTCTAGATGACGGGGGGAACACACCGCCGACCATCCCGCGATGTGAGTGCTCCATGCCGGATGTGCGATTTACACAGCGCTCGGTTCGCAAAGCACTCTTCTCCCTGGACGTCAGCAAGTCGAGTGGGCCCGATGGAGTCCCTCCCATTGTGCTGAAGACGTGTGCTCCGGAGTTGGCACCGGTTTTAACGCGTCTTTTCCGGTACTCCTACTCCCAAGGCGTAGTCCCGAATTCATGGAAGACAGCTTTGGTCCACCCGATCCCTAAAAAAGGCGACCGCTCAGACCCGTCCAACTACAGGCCTATCGCCATCACCTCCTTGTTCTCCAAAATAATGGAATCCATTATAAACTGCCAGCTCATGAGGTACCTTGAGGATCACCAGCTGATCAGTGACCGTCAGTACGGTTTTCGTCGGGGTCGATCAGCAGGTGATCTTTTAGTTTACTTAACTCATAGATGGGCGGAGGCAGTAGAGTCCAAGGGGGAGGCATTGGCCGTTAGTTTGGACATAGCGAAGGCCTTCGATCGGGTCTGGCACAAGGCGCTTCTTTCGAAGCTTCCTTCCTATGGGCTTCCCGAGAAATTGTGCAAATGGATCACCAGTTTCCTTGCTGATCGGAGCATCAAGGTCGTAGTAGACGGTGCATGCTCTGATTACAAGCCTATCAACGCTGGTGTTCCACAAGGCTGCGTGCTATCACCAACGCTGTTTCTCCTGCATATCAATGATATGCTGCTAACTGGTAGCATTCATTGCTATGCAGACGACAGCACTGGGGATGCCTTATATACCGGCCGTGCCAATATTTCTCGGGAAAACGTCGCCGAGTACCGGGACAAACTTGTGTCTGAAGTCAAGTCTTTGCTTAACAAAGTCTCGGATTGGGGCCGACTAAATCTAGTCCAGTTCAATCCCCAGAAGACACAAGTTTGCGCGTTTACCGCTAAAAAGAACCCCTTTGTCGTATCTCCTCAGTTTCAAGGCACTCCCCTTGCTGCCTCAGCCAGTATCGGAATCCTTGGCGTCGACATATCGAATAGCGTGCAGTTTCGTGGTCACTTGGAAGGGAAGGCCAAATTGGCCTCTAAAAAGCTTGGCGTGCTCAGCAGAGCGAGACAGTATTTCATGCCGGCACATCGCTTGCAACTTTACAAAGCGCAAGTTCGGCCCCACATGGAATACTGTTCTCATCTCTGGGCCGGGGCACCCCAGTGCCAGCTCCTTCCACTTGACCGCATCCAGCGCAGAGCGATTCGAATCGTCGACGACCGAGTTCTTTCCGATCGGCTCGATACACTGGCACTGCGTAGAGATGTTGCATCTCTTTGCGTATTTTATCGCATCTATCACGGGGAGTGCTCTGAGGAATTGTTCGGACTAATTCCAGCCGCTCAATTTCACCATCGCACGTCGCGACAAAACTCGCGTTACCATCCATACCATCTGGATGATTGGCGGTCCACCACTGTGCGATTTCGAAGAAGTTTTCTCCCTCGCACAACTTCTTTGTGGAATCAATTACCACCAGCGAATTTTCCGAACCGATACGACTTAGGAACCTTCAAGAAAAGAGCTTACACCTTTCTAAAAGGCCGGCAACGCATCTGCAATTCCCCTGGTGTTGCGGTTGTTCATGGGCGGCGGTAGTCACTTAACATCAGGTGAGCCGCATGCTCGTTTGCCCCCTATTCTATAAAAAAAAAAAAAAAAAAAAATATAAAAAAGAACAGCAGTTAAAACGTCTTGACGGATTTCGAAACGTAAGATATCGTTAGATTTGTCTTCATCTCTGAATGTCAAGGTCTCTCATTTGAGTAGTTAAATAAATCTGCCGTCGAGTTTTTTTAAAAAAAATAATATATTTACATTTTGCAATATTTAGTACATTAATTCTTGTTTCTCTGGCAATTCCTTGGTTATTTTTTATTGAAATGATAATAATACTTTTAGTGTAATTTTTATGTAACCTAGCGATAGATATCGAATAAATACAGCTCGTAGGACCATATTCATGTTAAATAAAATATTGTTAAAATGTTAATAATACTTGTGATAACTTTATTCCCTTTGCAGTATAAAGTACTATCAACAAGGTATTTTATGACATAAGCAGCATTCCGAACGGATAGATAGATATCTTTATATATTGGCGAAAGTTCATTAACCTACCACAAATAATTAACAATGCTACATTCGTTTCATTACGTCAGCAATCAATCTTAAAATAATTTTATTTTGCATTAACTTCATAAACATACACGATTCCATGACATGACATTGACATTGTAATTAATTAACGAAACATTCATTAAACTGTATTTTGAAGCGATAGTAGTAATGCTGCAAACTAAAAAATCCATCATGTGTTAACCAATCAGAGCACATTGTTAGCTTAGGTGGAGTGGTTAAAGGGAGTATTAGTAGTGTTTACAGCATTGCTAGTACTCTTTAATAAAAATTAAATATTACGTCATGGATATTTGGCTACATAGGCTTACACTCTACATAAATAAATTAACTCCACTCAAAAGCACACAAAGACACGTAACCAATAAAATCACGCAAAAGACTTTTACGTGTTACAGCTACGCCGTAGCTGAATGGTTACGGAACGATTTGGCTGGCTCGTCTAAAGAATATTTATCCTAAGAAGTAATCTATGGGGATGTATGTTCCCTTATACATGGCTGTACAGTTACATTTATTAATTGTCACCTCTGAGTGCTAAGAAACAATGCCTTACTTTCACTATTAAACGTATTCGGTACTATTATTAGAAGGAATATTAGTGTAAAATGGAAGAATAATAATATGACTATGTTTCGCACGGAATAAGTAACAAGTACTGGAGGCTCATATTAATGGAAAAAGAGGCATTCTGCTTTAGTAATTCATATAATCATTATATTAATGAACATCATAAGGGTGCATTTGGCACGATTGGAAGGCGGGCGTTTTGAGTTATTATTTTAAAATTGAAGTGACAAACGAATTAACAGCCCACCTGATGGTAAGTGACTATTGAAGCTCATTGACATCACACACTAACTTCAAACAAAAACCTCACCTCAAAAACGCAACAAAGGAGTGCACGCACTGCTTCTTGGCGGCAGAAACAGCTAAGAAGTGGTACCTACCCACACAGAATTCTATGCAGAATAAGAGTCTATCTGTCGTTGAGTTGACTAAGGGTTTTTATCAGGAAAGTGTTGCTGCCCATATCCTGTTTCATTTTCCTATCTTGTCTCTTAAGACACACACGGAACAACATGGATTAGTGGATACTCACACTCACAGCATCCAATCACCAACAGATGGACCATGTTTTTTTTTATATAGAATAAGGCGGACAAACGAGTATACAGTCCACCTGATAGTAAATGGATGCTGTGGCCCATAGATGTCTACACTCATCCAAGATTAAGAATTAAAATGCAGATGTGTTGTGACCCCTGAGGACTAAGATGAAATGCCACGTTTCCAGTAAAAAGGGTCTCCGGTCCTATACACTCGCCATACGAAACGCAGCAGTATTAAGCTGCTATTTTAGTATGCTATGAGATATGTGCCATGTGCTTATTTGTCACCGTTACTTTTCAAAAACTCATACACACGTATCTAAATATACACCAACAGTGACACACACAAAAACACAGCCTTAAGAAAAGAAGTCATAGTAATATTTTGTTTTGTTCTAGCTCCATGTGGACACTGGTCATCCACCATGTCTGTTCCAAGCGCTGTGCACTTGCTCAAAACCAGCCGGAGATCTGGGTATAGTTACATGTAAGCACGTGCCTTTGCTGAGAGTGCCAGCCGCCGTCAATAGCTCTAAGGTATTCACGCTACAACTAAAGGGGAACAAGATTAGAGATCTGGAGCCTCAGTTCTTTCAAACAACAGGTAAACAGTTCATATACCTTCTAAAGATTACTTAAATCATCTCACCCATTTATTACCACGTGCTTGACGGTGAAGGAGAATATCGTGAAGAAATCTTCATGTATGAGAAAAAATGATTTCAAGGACATGTAAAGTTTGCCAACACGCACTGAAGCAGCAGCAATTTCTATTAAAAGAAATATTTTCTTTATTTACAAAACGTTGCCCTCAAATTGGATATTGTCCTGTATCGTGGAGGCATACTGGCATACATAAATATACATAATACATAAAATGTTGTTGGTCCTTGTGCAATCTATGAGTATGTACTCGGAAAAAATATTTGTAGGCCATACAAATACTTGTTCCGAGCGGGACTTGAACCCGTGGCCCTCAGCGCTGCTACTTAATGATAATCCAGTGCGCCACGAAGCCGTCACAATCAACTAAGACAATATGGTACTTAGGTTATAAAATTGAAAAATGATTTGATAATAATTACGCCACATTTTTCGCTAGATTATTTAATTTCTGATGACGTGCCTTCCATCGAAGCCTTTTCTAGCCTAGAGACCTTTTCCAATACTTTAAGTGGATCTATTACTGCTAACTCTCCATGTACGTTATACCTGAGCCCCTTAAACGGATTATTAGCGAAATACCATTGTATAAATCCACAAGCTTAAGGTCGATGCTGAATTAACTGAAAGGATTATGCATCAGGTTAACATGATAATATAAAGGCAAATATTTATTTTTGTAAAGTTTGATTTTCTTCTACAAGATACCAGTGCAATGCTCAACTGATGACATTTTACGGGTTTGTTTTTTGCCTTAATTAAAAAATCAAAGAACAGTTAAGAAGAGAATATACTTACTCACTACTAAAAAATAATTATGAGACATCATCGTCAGCAAACTGTTACAAATCTTCTGCTGGATACAAGAGGGACATCCTTAGTTAGTTTAAAATTAAATCAAAATAAATTAAGGCATCCTTAGTTTAGAAATTTAGTGACTAGTATGCATGGAGATGGTCTGAAACACTTGCTCTGGGGCTACGGTGCCTTAAGCTGAACGCTCTTTCATACTTCAAGTTTTGGGAAGATCCCCAAACTCTATCTATTCACAGACGATTCGCTTTGAGTATTAAATCAGGAAACTTTAAAGCTATTATTCTGCTTTGTATGGTTTTCTTTTGGTAAATTCCGTAGTTAACTTCTATGATACTTATATTTAATAGGTATTAATATTTCTGTTCTTCATAATATAGGATTTATGAATAAATAGTACAGTGTAATGACAGGCTGCAATGTATGTTAGTATCAAGGGTGTGTGATGTTCTTCGTTATAAGTTGGTTGAAGTAGCCACTTATCGGACGGGCTGAAAATTAATTTCTCTAGCTTAAACACAAAATGAAAGCAATCCTTTACACTATTAGCAAATAATATATGTTATTACTACGTACTATTGGTGATTTTAATAATTGTTAAGTTATTTATTAATCTATGTAATTTAATTTACAACTCACCGCAAGTGATTCGCATCTCGCTTCAACGTATATTAACAACAAAGTGACAAACAGTTTAATTTAACGCTCAATCGATTGCAGGTCTCTACAGGCTGGCTATAAACGAGAACCCCTTAGAGAGTATACACGAGGAAGCGTTCTATGGCCTCGACAACACGTTATGGGAGCTCGAACTGAAGCACGATAAATTGACGGCTGTACCGAGCAGAGCGCTTAGATATCTACAGAAATTAAGGTTGCTGGATCTGACGGGTGAGTAGTTGAATTGCCGAAGTAATTTCATTGACGTCTTTATGTTTGTGTTAAAGAGCCGAACACTCTACATTGAATTTATCACTCAAAGTTTCATATTTTGAATTATATCTGTACTAAGAGTTTTGAAATTTTGTGAAGAGTTGTCATTTTTCAATCATCATATCATAAGGTAAAATACACATTAGGTATTACAGGTACGAGTATATCATAACATAGTTCATTTCTTTTACTTTTATAATCAGTTAGTCTTGTCATCAGCCCCAAAATATAGATTTAATAAAGTTGAAATTTGTTCATAAAAAGTGAGCTTTACACATTAACAATACATTTTTAATACACTTATGCGCTTTTGCATTTTATTTTTAATTCAAGATTAATCATTTGCGTAACATTGGTATTTTTTAATTTATATAAATACTTATAATAAAATTGTGTAAATTATTATTATATTAAAAATAGTTGAAGATTAAACTAAAAATATACTGCTAATTCTTGAATTATAATTTTTTTCTTGCGAGTAAAGAGTTTTTAGATGGTAGGAATCCCTTTCTACCTAGGAGTCTGGTACCAGTCTAGTGGTCTAGGTACCACTTTCTTACCAATTAGTATTCCTTGTGCTGCTCTGTCCCGGTATGAAGGGTATAGAGAACCGGTATAACTATAGGCAATGAGGCATTCCATCTTAGTTTTCTGAGCTGATAACGCATTATAAGCGTCAGTAGCCTAAAGAATGGGCGCGGACCGCGAACTCGAAAGGTCGTGCGTTCGATTCCGCCATTCGACTACTGTCGTGAACCACTTCTAACACAAGCATTTTAAGCTTACCAGAAGTGGTTAAAGGGAATATTAGTAATGTTTAATAGTATTACTAGAATTTTTTTAAAGAAAAAAAAACCGATTCGAAGTTTCGAACGAAGGTTACAGATTTTCTGCAAGTGTCAATGGACTGCAGTAGGTAGCTACTTACCATCGGGTTGACTGTTAAATCGCACTTCAAGTCTTAAAAAGAAGAGGATTTAACTTCTATAAATGCCAATCTCACCTGAACGTGGTAATGTTAATAATTAGCGAATGAGATACCGACCGACTAATGGCAGCATATTATTAATTTTGAAAACGCTAAACAAATATACGTAATAGAGTCACGCCGCAGTGTATTATGCTATCTAACACGAATAATTCGGCCGGGAAAAGACTACGCCCTCACAGAATATTAGCGTAAAATAGCAGCATTTTGCTGGTGTGTTTCGTATGGCAAGCGACGAAAACTGGAGACTATTTTACTGTTAACGAGTCATTTCATCTTAAACCATAAAGATGACAACGCATGCACGTTTTAAATTTGATGTAATTCTTAATTAAAATAGATGTTAGTGTCTTTGGATCATCAGGTGGACTGTGTGCTCATTCATCACTTTTACTTATAAAAGAGTATGTAGTAAGTCTTGTTGCTAATATACTTAGTCGGGTCATAAGTTCTGTCAAAACCTTATTATTTAAAAAAATTGAATACTGGCTAGATGACTTCACCAATTTAAAAAAAAATACCGTTCGCGCTTGCCGAAAATAAAAAAGACATTAATTTTCATTAATTTTAAAATATGGAGTGGTCGAAGAAAGAAGATAGAATAGCGGTTATCGCGTTGCACCGCTGTAGTTACGCGCCAAAAGAGATTTTCAATATTCTATAAAAATTTAAATTAACCCTACGATTTGTTTATCGCACTATCAAACGATTCACTGAAGATTTAAGCTTCGAAGATCGTAAGAGGACCGGCCGACCTCGTACAGTTAGGACACCCGCGATCATCAAAGCAGTGAAGGCGCGAACCCAACAAAATACTTTTCGTAAACAAAAAATCTTAGCTGTTCAGATGAGCCTAAGCAGAACCACGGTCAAAAGAGTCACCAATTAAGACCTAGGACTACGAGATTATCGTAAGAAGACTGGACATTTTTTGAACGAGCGTTTGAAAAAAATTAGGCTGGATAGATCCCGCGCATTGCTACGGCGGTACGCGGGTAAGACATACCGCGAAATTTTGTTTTTGGATAAAAAACTTTTTAACGTCGAAGAAATTTATAAGAAACAAAATGATAAGGTGTATGTCCACAGCAGTGAAGAAGCCAGCACGCGTATTCCGAGGGTTCAACGAGGATATTATCCTTCATTACTCGTGGTTTGGCTTGGAATCTCATATTCAGGTTTAATTGAGGTGTTTTTCTGTGAAAAAGGTGTAAAAACCAGTGCCGAGGTGCATGAAAATACCATCCTAACGAACATAGTAGAACTTCTTTCTCAAAAAATGTTCAAAAACAGACATTCGATATTCTAACAGGACTGCAACAGCTCATAGGGCACGAAGCACGCAAAACTGGTTGGCCGCCCGTGGAATTGGTTTTATCAGACATGAAGACTGGCCCTCTTCTAGAACAGATTTAAACCCACTGGATTACTAGATTGGGCAACATTTGAAGGAGAAAGTCTGCGCTAAACCTCATCAGAATTTGGAATCTCTCCGAGCATTTTTGGCTAAAGCAGCGGCAGAAATAGATATGAATGTGGTGCGTGCTGCGATTGATGATTGGCCGCGTCCGAAAATTGTATTCTAAATTAAATTACCTTTCATTTCATATGTAATTTCTATATAATTATCGAAAAGTATATCATTAATTTTATAAAAAGTTATTGACAGAACTTATGACCTGACTTAGTATAATACAGTCCATTTAATTAATTCTGAAAATATTATCATTTTACCCAATGTTACAGACTAAAATTTCTCTTTTAGCAGCAACTTTAATGAAACAAAATAACTGACTTTCAATCAACAGATTGTCTATGGTTTTATTTGCATAGACATTAATTTCCATTCAAATAGCTTACCTAACATAATCCAAGTCATTAATTATAGCTATTACGAAGAGAATACCTGTTTCTGTGATAAATTAATTGACTTCATACCTAGTTCAATATTAAGCATTATCTCTCGAATTATAACAAATTATGCTCTTTTAATACTTTTATGGAATAAAAAAAATATTTTGATTTTCGATCAATTGTAAATATATCAACGAAAATTATTTTAATATAAAGTGGCCTAAGTATTTTCAAACAAAACTAGATTTTCTAACACGGATTGTTAAGTTTAACGCCCGATGAGATCTTTGTTAAATTTTTCTTTGTAAATTTTTTTTTGAATCCCTTGCAATTATTCCTTTTTATTTTAGGCTAGAGTAATGCTTCAATGGTGGTATAAATTTGGTTTAAAAAGTCCACCCCTGATAGTTGCAAAATAATTGACGAAGTTTTTATTATAACTATTTAGTTGACATTGAGAAATTAAAAATTTTATTAGTAATCTCAAAAGGGCAAAAAAAAAACTTTTAACAAAAAGTAAAAGCCGATTCCAGAAAAAAAAATTTTACATTCTGAAGTTTTTACTACGGCTTAACTTCTATACACTTTGGCTTAGCACCTATTCTTTCTTTTGTATGTTACGCGATATTTTTGTCAATTGTGAATCGATTTTAAAGATTATTTTTATATTCAATAGCGTAGGTTAATACTACAAGAATACATACATAAACACTCACGCCTGTCATCCAGAGGGGTAGGCAGAGATTATGGACTTCCATTTGGCACGATCCTGACACACCTCTCTCGCTTCTTCCACATCTATATACCTACGCATACACGCTAGTCGCCCATTTTTAATATATCGCCAATTTGGTCGATAAACTTTCGCCTAGGGCGACCCTTCCCGACTATGCCGTTCACCTCTGCAACATAGATTTGCTTTGTCACTCTTTCCTCATTCATTCTTTCTACATGGCCAAACCACCGAAGCATTCCTTTCTTAATCCTGGTCACAACATCATCTTGCAAACCACACTCTTCTCTTATTAAACAATTTCTCACTCTGTCATTCAGCTTCATCCCTAACATACTCCTTAATGACCGCATTTCTACAGCATTTATTCTACTCTCATGCTTCTTCGGCCACACCCAACTTTCACTACCATACATTAAAGTAGGTACTAACACAGCATTGTGAATTGCCATACGTGCCTTTTTGGACACATTCTGACTTTTCACAATAGAGTGTAGAGCCCCATTCACTCTATTTCCTGCATTCACTCGTCGTTCTATATCCTTATCATATCTACCATCCCTGCTAAACACACATCCCAAATATACAAACTCATCTACTTGCTCTACCAACTCCCCTTCTATTCTTATTTCACATATCGTTTTACTTTCTTCTCTTTCAAAAACCATAACTTTCGTCTTACTTGCGTTCACTTTCATTCCCTTTTCTTTTAATGTCCTGTTCATTAATGTAACCATCATTTGCAACTCGGCTGCCGACGACGCAAGTATGACTTGATCATCGGCGTACAAAAGGCATTTGACGGTTAACTCACCCATTCTTAACCCGCATTCTTCTACTTTCAAATTTTCCAAACAACTGTCCATAAATAGGTTGAACAACCACGGGGAAGCCACACAGCCCTGTCTGACACCTTTATGGATGTCAAACCAGTCCGAGTAGGCCCCGTTGATCCTGACACAAGCACTAGAGTCCTTATATAGAGACTTCAATGCCTGTATCAGACCAGCGCTCAACCCAAATGAGTTCAGTGTTTGCCATAACACATCCCTGTCCACTCTATCATAAGCCTTTTCCAAGTCCATGAACGCACAAAAAACTCTTTGGTTTTTGGCCAAAAACTTCTCGGCGATCATGCGCATGGAAAAGACCTGATCCGTACATCCCATTCCCTTTCTAAATCCCGCTTGCACATCCCAGATTTTTCCGTCAGTTTCTTTCATAACTCTTTCAATTAGTACCTTAGCATACAGTTTTCCCACAATGCTAAGAAGGCTGATACCACGGTAGTTTTTACAGTCCTGCTGTGATCCTTTTCCCTTATATATTGGGACTATCACGGCTTTGCACCAGTCTCCCGGTACCCGCTTAAGTTCCCAACATAAATTAAACAAGGTGTACAGCAGGTCTGCCACCACTCCTTCTCCAGCCCTTAGCATTTCGAGAGATACTCTATCACAACCGGCTGCCTTACCTACTTTCATACTTTTCATTGCTTTCATTATTTCATCTATACTTATATCTCTATCTATTTCCTCTTCTTTCGGAATTCCTATTTCATTTAATTCAAACGTCTCATCACTCATAAACACGCTTTCAAAGTATTCCTTCCATCTCCTTAAACTCAAAACTTCGTCATTCAGAATACAGCCATTCTGGTCTCGTATAGCATTCATTCTAGGCTGTTGTGAATGTCCCCTGGTAGTTCTTACGAGTTTCCAGAATATTTTAATGTTTGCCTGGAAGTTATCCGATATTCTTCTATCATTCTTATCCGTTCTTTCTTGCTTTTTCCTTTAAACTACTTCTTTTACTCTCTTATTTAGGTGTCTAAAAACTACAAGAATATTATTATTTAATAAACATTTAATTAAACATTTTATTTTAATGTAACTATTTAGACATTCTAATAGCTTTAAGGTTGTGATAATCTTTATTCCTCTCAAAAAGGTAAAAAAAATCTTTTACGTGGTAGAGCCATGCTGCAGCTATATTAGTAGTATATTTGTAGCACGAATGGGTTGACTCGACCGGGGAAGGAACATGTTCTCACAGAATACCAGCGTAAAATGGCAGATTGACACTGCTCTATTTCGTATGGTGAGTGTAGAAAACTGGGGACCCATTTTACTGGAAAAGAGGCATTCCATCTTAGTCCTCGCGGGTGACGACGCATCTGCATTTTGATTCTTTGGGTCACAGCACCCACTTACCACCAAGCGGTGGTAAGTGGTTGTTGAGACCACCACGCGACATTTTTGTCAAGGTAGTTTAATACTATAAGTGTGGTTCCATATTATACATTTAATTAAACCTTTTATTTTAATGTAACTATTTAAACATCAGCTTTAAAGTTGTATTTATTAAAATGGTAAAAATATTATATTTTACTAAAGGTAAAAGCCGACTTCGAACAACTAATAACTTAAATTAAAAAATTTAAAAACCCTGAAACAAAAATTCGGATAAAGATCCAGAAACGGCTGAACAGATTTTCTTCAAACATAGCTAAGAACATTCTCGATTAAGACACCGTGCAAACGAAAAAATCTTATTCAAATTCGGTTCATCTGTTTAGGAGCTATGATGCCACAGACAGACAAACAGATACACACACTACAAATTCATGTTTTCGTCGGGGATTAAAAAGCAATTTTCGCATTTTATTTATTTTATTTTATTTATTTAGAAAACCAACAGCGTATATAGAAAATATTAACATTAATGTAACAAACTAAAAATATGGCCAATAACAGGTTTCCCTTATATTGTTTGATGGTAGGTGTATTGTTGTTAGAAGAAAAGGAAAAAGAACAATCTAATAGATAAATTATAAGCAAAATTATAAGCAATTCAATGTAATGAAGGTGGTCATAAGTTTACAGATCAGGAGAGATAGTCAGGTAGAATGATATATTACATTACCTATATATATATATATATATATATATATATATATATATATATATATATATATATAAACATATAAGATATATATATATATATATATACATACATATATATTTACTTATGTATATATACATATTAAATATTTAAATATATAAACATAATACAAATAATTAATTATAATATATATTAAATAAAATAACTTAAGTACTTATATTTATATTAGTAGCCTCAAAAATACATATAGAAGAAATAGATGAGAGAATATATGATTGTATGTGATTTTAACTTCAACTGCTCTATTTCGTAATAGTTTTCTTGATGTAATCTTTAAACGTAAGTTTAGATTTCGCAAAGAGGTCAATGTGTCCTAATTGTTCATTATATGTACGAGCAAGCCGCGAAAGAACAGTGTTTCGACAGTAGTTTGAATGATGCCAGGGAGTTTGTAACAATGTAGTATTGCGGGTACGGAATTTTGGAGTACGAAAGGTGATTTTTGAGACAAGATATGGACAGTCAAAAAAAATCTTTAATTTGATTAGATTACACCATTAGGTCGGTTTTTTAATATTTCTAGTTATTTGAAACTAGCTTTTACATTTAATTAAAGTTTTAAAGTATCAAATATGTATTCTTTTTTTAACAAGTAAGGTGATAACATAATGATAATATGGATGTTGTAAGGCATAGATACTTACATCTATCCTCGATTAAGAATAATACGATATAAATGTCACCGATGAGAGCTAAGGTCGATTGCCTGGACACCAATAAAACCGTCTCGGCTTCCGACCTATCGTCGCCTCGTCTCGTCGAGACGGCTTCAATTTCTCATTAAACAATTTTTCATCTACCGTGATTCCTAGTAAAATTTCTTATAATTTTGATGTGGTAGGTCCATGCTGCTGCAATAATGTGGGTGCTCAACCGGGGAATGTAATGCTTGAAATCGCTATACGATTATAATAAGTTTGCTAAAGTTAGTTTTTCATAATCATCATCATCACCATCAACAACAATACAGCTTATTAAAAGTTCACTACTGATCAACTCATTAAAATATTGCCTTTTATGGGGAATATTTACCATAATTGCCACGACATTTGTCATAGTTCGCAGGCGGGTTGGCAATCGAAGATTTTTTTTATAGAAAAAAGTGACAAACGAGCTCACAGTTCACTTGATGATGACGATGAAAAGCAATCGGATTCTAACTTTAAAGATCGATTAAGTAAAGCTTGTTTATCAAACAATGTATTATGATATCAATCTTAACAGTTTAAGGAAACTAATGTTCGATATACAATACCACAAATTAAAGTAAGTTCGTGTATTACATTTTAGGCAACGAGATAACAGATATATCAGGTGACAATTGGAGAGGCTTGGAGAATACTTTGCACACTTTGATCCTCGCCGACAACTCCATCACCACTTTGCCTTTGGATGCGTTCTCTGGGTTACCTATGCTGGAAATCTTGGATCTGCGTGGAAACCATTTACCTGTTATTGACAGCGGTGTGTTCCGAGATGGGATGAATAGACTGAATAAGGTAATTTCAAAATTATTTTATTTGATCAAATTGCGTTATTTTACTAACACGTTTTTATTAAATCCCGTTCTTGTTGGTCTGTCTGTCTGTCGTTACGAATGGAACTAAGTAATTTATTTTAAACTAACTTCCCATTGAGCTGGAAACTTGAAATTTTGAATATAGCTTAAATACGGACGACAACGCAAGAATATGATAAAAAAACATGGTAATTTTTTTTAACTTATTATTAAGGAAAAGTCTGTTCGAAAATTAAATGTAAATATGTGACGGCTCCGTGGCGCATTGGCTTAGTATTCAGTTACGGCGCTGCGGGCCGTGGTTTCGAATCTCGCACTGAACAAGTATTTTATTTCCTACAAGTAATTATTCCGAGTCTGGATGTTGTCTTTCTGCAATTTATGTATATATGCCTCCACGATATAGGAGAAAATCCTAACGTGATTACTTTTTACAAAAAAATTATAAAAAAGGCAAACTTCAAAGTGTTATAAGTTAAGAACTGGACTGTCATATAACCCTACCAGGATACATAGCTCTTATGATTTACGGACGTAGCTCTAGCTACCAATCGAAGGCTAAAAATCTATCGAAAATAGCTGCAACCTAAATTTCACAGACTAACGATGAGAACAGCATTACCAGTGCGAGAGTATGGGCTCTGCACTCACCAACCTAAGAAAGAAGAAATTGGGCATTTTTCTTATTATAAGCTAGTGCAACGAAATCCTACCTGGTGGTAGATGGAGATGAAGTAGAACTTCATTACCAAATACCACGAGATGAGTGCTTTTTTATTCTTTTTAAATTTAGCAAGCTAATGCTCGACTACTATCTCACCCGATGGTAAGTGATGATGTAGCTACAGATGGTAAATCGCACAGACTTAGCGCAACATAAGCCTATTCACTCATGCCTTGAACTTAAAGATCAAACAGACCCAGATAATGATTCCACTTCTTAGGTGTGCAGTGTTCACACGAAACAAATCGTATTTAGTACGAATCCGTGTAACGTTGATAACAAAGAGTTGTAATTGAATCATGTTATTCCTGAGCACACTCTCCGAAATGTATCTTATAGAATATCGAGAGGCTAGCTATTCTGCGCTTGTGTTCAAGACTAACAAGATGTATCCAGCTCTGTAATTAAAAGGACAGTGAATAATTTTTTGTCCATTACAAATTATTTTTGATATAACAAAAAAAAATTAAAACAAAATATGACACCTCAATTATGAATGTATTTGAATTTAATTTCAGCTGATTCTAAGTGATAATCAACTGTCGTATATTCCTTACGAAGAGCTGGCTCCACTCCGGCAGCTACGATATCTGGACCTGTCCAACAATATGATAAAGCAGGTGCCGCCGAATCATGATTTGGATGGAGTCACATTGTCTTTGGACACTTTGAAGTAAGACTTCATTTTAGTAGAATTAAAATTACTTATATATAAATGTTTACTTGCTGGATATAAGGCTTCTTAGAGTGTGAGAAGGACCTTTTTCGTCTAAAAGCCAATTTTATATATACGCATTAAACTGTATCAATTAATGATTGAGGTTCTAGTGAACGCATAGTGGTGATGAATCCATTTATACCGAACCAAAATCCCATCGACTGGTGATTGGAAGCAGCTTAACTAATTGACTCACAATATTACTAATTAATATTCAGCTGTTTAATCAACACATAGTTCCATCTGGTTTAAGATGGTTTTGGAGAAATAAATCCGACGAGCTGTTCCAGTGTATGTATGTCGGTATGAACTTACTGACTGTTTTCGATATATTTTATTTCCCAGTCGTGCAGGATTCCTCACGATGCCTTCACTGCCAAATACCGCACGCATTACTATTAAAAAAGTAGTTTCTGGCGTGTATTTTTCTTAATAAAATAAAAAATTAAATATTTTTTAAAATTTCTCATTTTTAAATATGCTCCTTGCAAGCAAGTTGAGCAATTAATTTATTCGTTCGTTTTTACATCTTGGTCTATTAAAAAGTTCACTGCTAAACTGAGGCCTCCTCATAGATTGCTTCATTGGGGGAGATTTGTTATAGTTGGCTGGCCGGCGGTTCGGCAACGGCTATCAGAAAAATCCTCTCCTGTTTCATTCCCCGCTGTTACCTCTTACATTATTAAAGAAAATTTTATGGATGATTTCTGCATTTATTTGATTTTCTCTTTGTGTAAATTTTACATGTTTTGTTTCATTTTTCAGATTAGATAACAACTTAATTGGCACGTTAATGCCGGGCGCCTTTAAATCATTCAATATTTTGAATTCTACATCATTAGATGGAAATCCTATTTTCTCTTTAAGAGTAAGTAAAATAGCACAAATAATATATTAATTGATTATATAGTGTAAATTGATTGCAGAAATAGGGTTACACATTGGCGGGTTTCGAACAAGGGATATTCTCGTTAATTTTCTTTATAGTAGCAAATGGCTTCTATTTTCTAGTTATTATGAGACGACCACATGGCCAATATTTGAAAAGAGTTCCTACGCTAAAACGTCACGGGTTCGAAGTTCAAATTCATTCATTATTACAAATAACCGGTTTTCGAGTCTGGTTGTATGGATAGTCCTCATGTTTCTGACGCATCGTGCACCTTTTACAGCATAAGCATCACGTTGGATATAGTGAACGAAATGCTGGATATATGAAATGGAAAATGTTGGATATATGAACATTGCAGCAGTATTATTATTGCAGCACGAATGGCTCGTCTCGACTGGGGAAGGAATATCAGCGTAAAACATACAAAACACAACATGTTGCTGCTGTGTTTTGTATGGTCGGTGTAGAAAACCGTAAACCCTTTTTATTGGTAGTATAGAATTCCATCTAAGTTCTTAGGTATAGATGGCTGCTCCCGCCTTGTCGTGGTGGGGGGGGGGGCTTAGTAACCGTGGCTTGGTCACCCGTGGTGAACAAAGAGGAACCCCTTGGTATCCAATGCAACAATCCTGTTCAAATTTCGTGTGGAAATGTTCATGCCAATATGTTTAATATTTTTTTAGCTTAGTCTTTAGTGCGTACATTTGTTTTTTTTTCAAAGATGGTTAAGTTCGTGTATCTAAAAAAAACAAGGTTTGTTTCAATACCCGTATATTAGCTATATATCTACTCATATAAATAAAATTGAAGTGTCTGTCTGTAATATCGAAATAACTGCCTGTCAGAGCTAAACTTCGGAATGGTCGAACCGATTATAATGAAACTTGACTATCAGATAGAGAGCAATTCCAGGTGTGATCTAGGCTTTGGTTCAGAAAAACTTGGAGATTTTTTGAGAAATCGAAATTTTGATATAATAAATGGCCTTTCATAATTATCTTAAATCTATATAACGCCGCATCAATAGATCCTATCCAGGCAAAGCTGGGGCGGGTCGCTAGTATAAAAATAAATAATATAGTATAAAATAAACCCTGTCTGATCCGTGAGAGTACTTATAGGTATCGTGTTAAAAGTCTGTTATGTGTTAGATGCGTGCGGTCATCACGACTTTGACCTCTATTTACTCCAGGCCTCACCTAACAGTTTACTGTTTGCTCGTTGGAAACAATGATAAAAAACGCAAACACTGCATAATTACAGTCACTTTGCAAACCGTCACCGACGACAGTTTTGCCAGATTTTAAAAAAATTGCTTAATTTTAAGCAAATAGCAGTCTACACGTCTTTTTAATATAACATCATTATATTTAGTACTAATAATATAATGTTTTTTAAAGGATATTGCGATACCTATGTACCCGTGTTTTTAAATATTTTATAAATAAAAAAATAGCAAATAAAGATATCTTACTGTTCTAATTTGTTTTTTGTGTATGTATTCCAGGAAGATGCCTTCAGAAATGCTAAAATCAAGACTCTTTCGCTTCGGGACTGTAGCATTTCGGACTTATCTCCTGCTTCTTTTGCTGGGCTTGAGAGCAGTCTGCAAAGCTTGGACCTATCTGAAAATAACCTAACAATACTTTCAAGGTTTATGTTGAATAAGTTAGACTCACTGAGGTCACTTAATCTGCGCGAGAATAAGGTAATTTTATAACTATGTAATAGTTTCATTGGCTTAAGATAAGCTTACCTCATTATATTTCTACAGACACTCAAAATAAATAGATTTAAGGTCTCAGTACTACATAGAATACACCGTAAGCGGTTCGCGTTAATGATCTAGATATTTTCACTAACTATTATCTAAACGAGAACTAGCAAAACAGAGAGCTCAAGGGCTCAAGATCAGATAGACGGAGTAAAGCCGATTGAGTTTTTCGCTTTACTGTGAGCCTCACAGTAAAGCGAAAAAGTTAAAATGTTTAACAAAAGTTAAGTCAACATACAAGTTGAACTCAATTTACTTTTATCGAGAAATTTGTTAATTAAAATATTACACAGTTAAAAAACATACATTCATATACTAAGCCCATCACTCTGAGGGGCAGACAGAGATTAAGCACTTTCATTTGGCATGATCCCAATTTATCAGAATTCTAATCAAATTTTAAACTGTTTATATTTGATATATTCTCGCTTTTTAATATCCATCATACATAGGTGTACTCTTAATTTAGCCCTGTCTTCAATAGACCACCAATCATGTAAAGTACTGAAATATATTATAATTTTGTTTTAATATTATAATATAATATTAAAACGAATATTTTCATTCATGTCAATATAACAAATCATTAATTATATATTATCTAATTTCAGGTGGACACTAATATGCTCACTACAAACGACCCATCCGAGTACAATCCAGCATCATTCAACCATTTCCAATATAAATTGTTCTTCTTGGACATAAGCGGTTCATCCTCGTTAGAGACCAGTTTGCAGGATATAAGAAAGTATGGATAATTTTTTACTTAACTATTAATAACGCTGCTATATCAAATAAATTATTATTTTTATTATTATAAAGTATACACGATTATAATATGATGCTTACACTATTAGCGGTACTATGAGCCGTCGATGGATGCAGATCGCTCGAGACCATGCTTTGTGGCATTCCTTGGTGGAGGCCAATGTGAACTTGTGTAATGAGTGGTGGTAACCCAGTGCCTAAGCGTAAGGCCGTACAGTTCAAAGTACGCAAGTGACCCGGGTTCTATCCCCGCCGACATTGATGAAATTGTTAATTGTAATTTTAAGTGCTGATTTACCACGTGCTCGGCGGTGAAGGAAGGTGTTTGAACGTGCTTTTCGAGGCACTGAGTGAAAAACCGCTGACTTTCTGACTCCGCTCTGCTACAGTGAACTTCAGAAAAACCTAATAACGTGGTTGAGCCATGCTGCAGCTATATTAGTAGTATAGTTGCAGCACGAATGGGTCGGCTCGACCGGGGAAGGACCATGCTTTCACAGAATACCAGCGTAAAATAGTAGCTTAACTGCTCTGTCTCGTATGGTGAGTGTAGAGAACCGGAGACCCTTTTTACTGGAAAAGAGGCATTCCATCTTAGTCCTCACGGGTGACATCGCATCTGCATTTTGATTGTTTATTGAGGATAGATGTGGATATCTATCGGTCACAGCAACCACTTGCCTTTAAAAACAACTGAGATTTTGGCCCGACCAGGGTTTGAACCCGGTACCTCATGATCAGCAATATGATTTACGACCACTATACTAACATTGCTGAAGAATACTGTAAACTGTATTGGATATATTTTCAAAAAGGGGTTTTAAGTCACAACCGAATTAAATAGATCAAGTAAAAATATTTAACGCTATTAATAAAACTGTATTTGTTTTCAGAATGAGATCACTGCGATATCTTGCTGTAAGTAAATTAATAAGAAGAAGTATTAGTGCGGAAGACTTCCTTGAATTTGGTGTAGAGCTTGAAGATCTAAAGATATTTGGGAGCACGATAAACAAGATAGAGGCGAGTGCGTTCCAGTACGTTAGAACGATCAAAACCTTGGATTTATCCGAGAACAATATCGATTATATCGATCCCTTCGCGTTTGCTGAGGTAATCAGTTTCTTTAATTCCTACCGCTTCCATGTATGTAATTCGAACGCGTATTTACATGAAATTGTCGATTACTTGCTTTGTTGATCACAAACTTGTTAAAGAACTGAAGGGTTTTGATATTTAAAGGTGTCAATTATTAATAAAGTACATGTTTTGAAGCACAACGTTATTCCTCATATGATTTACATAACAACATAGAAACAAGACATAAGAAGCTTTTAAGAAAACTAGCTTTAAAAGAAAGGAAACCTAACCCCCTTTTTCCCTTTACATATATTCATACACAAACACTCACGCCTGTCACCCAGAGGGGTAGGCAGAGACTACGGACTTCCATTTGGCGCGATCCTGACACACCACTCTCGCCTCTTTTACATCCACATATCTACGCATACACGCTCGTCGGTTAAGGGTACTCCTAATCTGGCCCATTTTTAATGTATCGCCGATTTGGTCGTCTAGGGCGTCCCTTCCCGACCCTGCCGTTCACTTCTGCAACATAAATTTGCTTTGTCACTCTTTCCTCGTTCATTCTTTCTACATGACCAAACCACCGAAGCATTCCTTTTTTAATCCTTGTCACAACGTCACCTTGCAAACCACACTTTTCTCTTATCACACTATTTCTCACCCTGTCATTCAGATTCAGCCCTAGCATACTCCTTAAGGAACGCATTTCTACAGCATTTATTCTACTCTCATGCTTCTTCTGCCAGACCCAACTTTCACTACCATACATTAAAGTAGGGACTAACACAGCATTATGAATTGCCATACGTGCCTTAGTTGACACATTCTGACTTCTCACAATAGCGTGTAGAGCCCCATTCACTCTATTTCCTGCGTTCACTCGTCGTTCTATATCCTTATCAGATCTACCATCCCTGCTAAATAAACATCCCAAATGTACAAACTTTAGTACTTTTTCCCTTTAGTAGTTGGAAAAATTATTAATATTACCCAGGATCATTAGCTGTGTTAATACCAATGCAATCCGTCCATTAGTTCGTGAGTCGCAAATACGGACAGACAGACAGAAATAAAAGCAAAGCCGCTAATTTGGCTAAAATATCTTTTAAATATACCTCTGGACTAGATTAATCCAATAAATAGTAGGATTATAGACACAGATTTTCTACAGATTTATTACATGTATAAACTACTTTTATGGTAATGTCCAGCGAAACCTGGATTAATAAGCTGGATGACACATTGCCTTATGAGTTTCGAAAAGCTATTATATTTATTTAACCTCATATGACCAATATCATTACAAAACTCATAGCATCCTTTATTATTTTCAGTTACATAGCCTAACGACCCTCAAGATGGCAAATGGCTTAGCTGACACGGTTAGAATTCTGCCGTTTGAACCCCTAAAAGCCCTAATTGACTTACAATATCTCGATTTAAGCAACAACAAGATAAAAAACGTCCCAGACACATCGTTCCATTTCTTGTACAAGTTGAAAACACTGAATCTGCAAGATAATGACATTGACCACTTCTCCAAAGGAACTTTGCAAGTAAGTTGATAATTTATTATAGTATGTTTAAATAGTACCACATACAAAATGGTCACTGAGCATATTACGAACATATGACACACATAGGTTACCAACAATTTTTTGCTAGTGTAAGAGTAACATATGAGCACACGAAAACAGTAGCATCGGTGTCAGAAAAATACATTGTGGAAAATAGCAGAAAGATCTCGTGAGTTCAGATACATGCCAGTGTAACCATCTCTTTTATATCAGATTTAAAATATCCCGGCCGGCGAAATGGATCAACGTAAAATAAGCGAGACGTCTGGTAATATTCCCTTTAACGACTGAAGCCCATCTCGAGCTGTGGACTCTACGGACTGATGAAGAAGAACAAATTGTTTTTAAAAGTAAGGATGACTAACGAGCACACAGTTTATCTGATGTTAAGTGCATATTGTGATCAAAAGTCATCTATATCTATCTTCGTTTTAGAATTAAAATGTAGATGCGTTGTCACCCTTGAGGACTAAAATAACATGTCTCTTACCCTGGTTGACGCTAAAGCCTTATTGGTTAGTTATCAGAATGTACTGGATGCGGTTAACAATGTTATGAGAAAAATGGTACATGAATATTTGTATTATAAAAATAATTTAATGTCTATTTTCTGTCTTTTCAGGGCGACATCCATAGATATTTAGAGAGCGTGTGCTTATCCCTTAATCAAATGACGCAAATAGCCCAACATACCTTTGTGGACTTGAGAGAACTTCAAGAAGTATTGATTGAAGATAATCAAATCGAGAGTATTCAAAGGCGATCTTTCACTAGTTTAGATAATTTAAAAGTTATCAAACTCAGGGGAAACAGAATCATCGATATATCCGAGGAAGCTTTCCAGAATTTGCCGGCTCTTAAAGAGTAAGTTCATTACAACTTTTACTGGATCAAATAATAATTATTATTTTTGTGTATTCGATTATTTTTAATTTGAGTTAAAGTAACCAGTTTACGTTATTTTATATATTTTTGTAAGAGTTTATCACATATTTAAATATATATATATATATATTTTATGAAAGAGTTTATCCCTTCTTTTATTTCAGGTTGGATATATCGTTTAATCATCTAGATACTTTCAAGTTTTCTATTTTCGATCAAGTAGGGTCAGCAACTGCGTTAAAAGTTAATGCTTCCTATAACCGAATAACTTCACTAACCGATTCAAATGCTCCAACTTTCTTTTCCTCAAACTTCTATCCACCTCCGAAACCACAAAGTAAGTATTTAATGCTGTTTATTTTTAGTAATCATTTCTTATATATCTTAACAAACAGTATACATCAAGTAAAATAGATTTAACGGATTTTATCACGTATATTTTTGGTTAAGTAATGATGTAGATGACTCATAATTTATATGATATGATACTCATAATTTATAACTATGAATAGAACTTAAGTTCTACAAACTTTTATGGTTTACTTTTAGAATCGGCTTTATGTATTTATACTTTTTATAAGCTTTTATGTTTACCGTTATATTCTATCAAAGTCTCGCACTGCTGAACATAGGCCACCCCATTCATCATCATCATCATCATCATTACAGCCTTTCATAAGTCCACTGCTGAACATAGGCCTCCCCCAAGTAATACCACAAAGCACGGTCGTCAGCCATCGTTTTCCTGTATATCTTACCAGGTCCTTACTCCATCTAGTGGGGGGAGGGGACCTACACTTCGTATACTGGTACGAGGCTGCCACTCGAGAACCTTTCTTCCCCATCGGTTGTCGGTTCTTCGAGCTATATGGCCGGCCCACTGCCACTTCAGCTTACTAATCCGTTGGGCTATGTCGGTCACTCTGGTTCTACTGCGGAAATCCTCATTTCTAAGTTTATAACGCAGAGAAACTCCGAGCATAGCCCTCTCCATAGCTCGCTGAGCGACCTTGAGCTTCCTCATACGGCCAGCAGTGGAGGACCACGTCTCAGATCCGTAAGTCATTACTGGCAACACGCACTGGTTGTATAATTTCGTTTTAAGGTTTTGAGGAACGAGAAGATGTGTCGTAGTTTCTCGAACGCTGCCCAGCCGAATTGAATCCGTCGATTGACCTCTCGGTCGAAGTTGGGCTTACCTAGTTGGACTATTTGTCCCAGGTATACATACTCGTCAACAATTTCGAGCTTAGTGCTCCCAACAACTACCGGCATAGGTGTGACATGGACATTGAACATGATCTTTGTTTTGTCCATGTTCGTCTTAAGACCTATCCGTTGGGAGACACTATTGAGGTCATTGAGCATGGTGCTTAGATCCTCCAGCGATTCTGCCATAAGGACTATATCGTCGGCAAATCGAAGGTGAGTGATGTACTCGCCATTGATGTTAATACCGTATCCTTTCCAGTCCAGAAGCTTGAAAACGTCTTCCAATGCAGCGGTGAAGTTTCGGGGATATAATGTCACCCTGTCTTACACCTCTCTGCAATTGGATAGGTTTCGTACTCTGGTTCTGTACTCGGATAGCCATCGTAGCCCTACTGTACAAGCACTTTAGCACTTCGATATACCGACAGTCAACTTGGCACCGCCATTATTAAAATTATATGATATTTCTACTTAGATTCATACTACTACATATTAAATTATGTATAATACACATTATATGTGCATTATAAATCCATAATAGGCGCTTAAAAATAATTTATGTTATTTTCATCACCTTTGTAGAATTTTTAATGTACACAGATTAATTTTAAAATAATTACGCAATAAATTCCAATTATGAAATAATTATAAAGTAAGTAATAAGAAATTATTTTTCAAACAAGGTAATTAATACAACGAAATAAATTTTAAAATTAATATTTTTAATCTATAAACGGATATTCGATATTAAAAATTATTTTTGCATCGCTTCTATAATGATAATTATAGCGAAAAGAACCTGTCACTTTCTTTACTTTACCTTTACGTAGTCGATAATTTTGGTCAATTATAATAAATAGACACAATAATATTGAAATCATCATTATACTTTTTATTTTCATATATAAGTCGTATATAACTTGCAATAATAACCCTGTCCGACCAGTGAGGATACTATTCGGTATCGATACAAGATATTATTAGATTGCACCTTATTCATAGAATTAATTTAAGAAAAAAGTAGAGTTCAAATAGCACAATGTGTTTGTATTTGTATGAAAGTGGAGTGTTGCGCTAATAGACTAGGAGATGGTGACAGAAAATATTCTCCCATTTTCCCGGACAAGGTTTTTATTACATGCTGTAAAAGTAGTGCGAACCTATCCATTTTCTAATCATTTCTTCCTATTTTTTTTTTCTTTTATTTTGCATCTTATGAAGAATTGATTTCTGAGAATGTGATTCCTCTGCAGCAAGGTGAATCTACTTCATGTTCTTATGTTATAATCTCTTAAATTTTACAATAAATTGTGTAAAAAATTAATAATAAACATTATTTTGCAGGCATCGGAACAGTTTCAGTCAATATTCGAGTTTTAGATTTCTCTCATAATAATATAACGTACATCGCACCGTATTATTTCAGGTAACTATGTCTAAGATTAATAATTTCCATAGTGTAAGTCATTGCATTGTTTTAAGTAGTACCACAGATTACTAAATAGTTTAGTAGTACGTGAGACATACAGTGTAAACAGCAAACTGCGGCGCTGTCGTTGCAACACAAGCGAAGCTAACCGAAATCTAAATCACGCTATCGAAGTTTACGAACTAGTTCAGTATATATGAACAACTCCGTACTTACTTACCACACGGAGCGTGGCCTGCACACCTTTTCCGGCGCGGTAGTTCTTTCACCGACCATAAAACCGAAAAAAAATCATGTTTAACAACTTCTGGCATAAGGGATGGTGATACAGGTTTATATATCGGAGGCCATGAAATCTTCGTGGCAGTTTCTATAGTCACTTTTTCAGACACTGATTGTACAAAACGATCGATGAATGATGGATTTTACGCTCCCATCACCCATTCTAATGCATTTCAGGAAAATCAATTTACTTCTTACAATAATGGGCCGGACTCTTTCGTCTTCATTAAAATTAAACACTAATTTATGATAGGAGCATGGTTAAGGGGCTATTCGTGCAAACCCTTTGTAGAATTTTAGGCATATTTTATTTTTATTTGCTAGCATTACGTCACTTGATCATGTATGTAAATATATTTTAGGCATGCCGATCTGACGCTATCTGAGTTGTATTTATCACACAACTTACTCCGAAATATCACAAGAGAAGTATTTGGATCAATGCTGATGCTTCAATATCTGGATTTGTCACACAATCAAATATTTCATATGGAGTACGATTGTTTTAAGAAAGTCAAGAATTTACAGGTAATTTTTGATTAGAGCTATTTAAAATAAGCCTGGTATAAAGAAATATAATATATCACATCAACAGCCTTTACAAATCCACCGCTGGACAAATGCCTTGAAAAATTTGCAAATACTCACAAGGCTGTAAAACCGGGATATTACGTGCAGAGCCAACATACTAGCACATGCAATCCCTAAAATCTTCCAATCAAGTCTGAGAAACTTCTCCTCTTCTTTTTGATTAGATTTTAAGTCATTATAAACTTACTAGCTGTGCCCCGCGGTTTCACCCGCGTCATCATGTGTCCGAGGTGCGCGATATGACCTAGTTCAAGCATTCTATAACGGCTACGGTTTAAGCGTCGTTCGCGCGCCCAGCCAAGTATTGAATTATTTTAATTTTACATTATCTCTTAAACTATGCGTCCAAATAACATGGTATAAAGAACAAAGTTTATCTTCATAAAATTGTCTTGATGATGAAGTAACTTGAGTTCGTAAGGATAAATAGGCCATGCCTAATAATAACGCTCATAAATCACTTTTAAATTTTCAATATATTTTTGTCACAAAATACCAAATTATGGCTTATGTAAGAAATAGACATATGGAATCGCGGACTTTTTTTTAGACGGAGTAAAATTCTATATTTTTCTAGAACATTGTATTTACGTATCCCTAACGATAACACCAGCGTACGCGGATAAATCATTTCGGGAGTGCTTTTTCTTCCGACTTACTTAACAAATATCCATATTTAAGGCTAGCTGAGTAATATAGCTTAATGCTAGATAGCCTATACTATTCCACATAAATCTGGCTATAATATAGAAAAAGAATTTTTCAAATCGGACTGGTAGTTCCAGAGATTAGCGCGTTTAAACAAACAATTAAACAAAAAAAAAACTCTTCAGCTTTATTATATTATTAGTATTAGTATTAGTATATAGATAAAAGCAAATAAATTTCCATTAACTAAATTCATATTAAAATATTAAATTATATTTTCATCGTTAGATAAAATATACCCATCAAAAAAAAATTATAACCCGACTGATTATAAAACACTTAAGCTACTACCTGCTCAAACAACTGTAATTTTTTTATTTAGTCTATGTTGTATTTTATCTGATTTGATTCCTTCTGTCGCCGTTTACCACTGGATGATATGAGTTTTTTTTTATTGGATAGGGTGACAAACGAGCACATAGTCCACCTGATGGTAAGTGGTTGCTGCGGCCCATAGACATCTACATCTATCCTCTATTACAAATCAAAATGCAGATGCGTTTTCACCCGTGAGGACTAAGATGGAATGACTCGTTTCCAGTAAAAAGGGTCTCCGGTTCTACACCACACGAAACACAGCAGCTTTAAGCTGCAGTTTTACGCTGGTATTCTATGAGAGGGTGTCCTTCCCCGGTCGAGCCGACCCATTCGTGCTACAACTATACTACTAATATAGCTGCATCATGGCTCTACTACGTTTAAAGGGGTAGTGGATATTCTTACATTATGGTATAATATATGTAGTATGATGAAGTATGGCCTACAATAAGCTGTTTATGTATATTTTTTACTTATTATTAGCAAGTGCTTGACCACAATCTCAGTGGTGATGAAGCCCTAGACCTATATGGTAATTCGCTTTGTATACTATATAAAATCACACCATAAAACAGAAAATATTCCTGGTATGTGTGTGTGTTTGGGTGGGAATAGCTTACGTATGTAAATTATTAAAAATAATATAAAAAAGATTTGAATAGTGAACGCTTCAAACCATTAATATATTTTTTTATTTATATTTCAGATCATCGATCTCTCACATAACCAGCTCATTGAAATGCCTTTAGAAGTTTTCCACGAGATGCTAGGTCTGACCTCCGTTGACCTGTCCGACAACCGCATTAAAAATTTAGCAGACAATCTTATTCTTTCTCCGTCAATCGAAAGGTAAAAATGAAGCCATTTATATCAAAAATTTTACTTATAATTTTCTCTTGAAAAGTTACGTACCTTGTTGATGTGATATGTTCATGTGCAATAAAAGATAACCTCGAAAATATGTAGCCTAAAATATCCAGGCTTTTTTTTGTATTAACCAGCAGCCAAGTATAGGAGTAACGGCAATTTTTCAGCATTCAGCTACTCGTATGCTTAAGGCCAGATAAGATGTAGATAACTATGCTGAAAATTATGATCAATTCGATAATACTCACTAATGTAATATAACATTATAAACTGCTGGAAAACCTCACAGCCTGTATAAATTCTAAGTTATCCTTCAAACTAGAACAGAACAGTGCGTGCACTGTTGCGTGGTGACAAAAATAAGCGAGAGAAATGGAAGCAACACAAAAAGAGTCATAGGCAGTATCACTCAACCACGCGTCTTCCTAACTTATTTGGATTATGTTGTCTGCTGCGGTCATCATAATAAATATTTTCCATCAGTTTTATTTCTTTGATACATTTAATTACATAAAAATTACAAAATATTTCAACAGATTGGATCTGTCAAACAATGATTTATCAAGAGTGCCAACAAATTGTTTATCTCACGCCGCTGCCGCCAATCTGGTCGAGTTGAACTTGAGAGGAAATAGCATACCCACAGTCTCGATCAGCGACTTGGTTCAGAGATTCAGGGTAACTATGACATCAAATTTAATGCATTCAATGCAAAATTATATTGAAATTAACATGTTGTTTGAGACGTAGTTTCAATAAATGCTTGAATTTAAACACTTGTACGTATCTTTATTAAAATAAAACAATGTAAATATTACGATCGTGAAATGTAATTTGTCTTATATGTTTATATTCAGTAATTTGTGATGTCTTATTTTACAATATTCATCTGTATTTAAAAATGTCATCTAGTGTTGCTTGTTTGTGATTATGAATACTATAATAATTTATAAAATTTGCTATTTTAATTCAAACATAATTGAAATTTGTAAAATATTTAAAATTAGTTAAGAAAATTTCTCTAAAAAGGCGATTTTTAATAAAATGATGGCCATACACAATGCATAAAAGTAATGATATTGCGACTTCATAACAAACAAGTGACAAATTACCCTGTGTATGTTTACTAACAAAATTGTAGTTGCATCAGCCAGTGTGTGCGTAGTTAATGCTAACTTGTGGCCTTGTCCCTGCATGTGTTGCCAGAACCCTGACCAGGACTACTGGCCCGAGGATCACGATGACTACAACGACGAATACATGTACCACACAGCTAGAAGGGATCACACGCGAGTGTTTCACCAAAAAAAGCAATTCCCGCAGAATATTTTGTACAAGGTAGATCGTTGATAGATGAACCTGAATTTTTTAAAAACATTAAATAAACCATATGACACAAGTGTAATATTATATTTGTGAACATGTGTATTTGCTTTATTTATTTATTAATATCTGGCATAAACGATAGTCATGTTTATGATATTAGATCTTTCATTTCTACAGTCTGCTAAATATATTTATCTCTTTTTGTTTATATTCTAGATAACGTACTATAAAACGTTTTTTTTTGCAATAAGGTTGGCAAACGAGCACACAGTCCACCTGATGGTAAGTGGGTGCATACCCACCCATAGACATCTACATCTATACTCAATTAAGAATCAAAATGCAGATGTGTTGTCACCCCTGAGAACTAACATGGAATGCCTCATGACCAGTAAAAGGAGTCTCCGGTTCTCTACACTCAAAATAAGAATTAAAGCAGAATTAAGCTGCTATTTTACGCTGATATTCTGTGAGAACTTGGTCCTCCCCCGAGCAAGCCGACCCATTCGTACAACAACCATAAAATAGCAACAGCATGGCTTTACCACGTACCACGTGAAACACTGATTCGCTGAAATAAGACTGGTAATTCAAAGGCAGCTTAAATATTTCTTTCTACGCATTATTAAAATTTTCTATAACTTTTTAAATTACACTTCGTTTTTGGCTTATAACTACTTTATTGCTTTTTCTTTTCCTATCCTTTGGTTACGTTTAGCGCTTGTTTGGTTACAAAGTAAGTACTTTTTTAAAACTGCATATAAAGGTAGGTATATAATAGTTTTTGAAATGTTTCTTTTATTTATTTTTTTACTTGGGCTGTATTTATTTGTATCAATAAACTTTATGAATTATCAATAATTTAGGTTAAATATACAATTCATTTTAAAGATAGTTATTTAATAGAAATTTACATTTATTTTTGTTTAAATAACCCCAATAATTATAACTTTATTTCATTGACATTCTTGCATAGGCAACTTACTCTCCCTAGAATATAGAAACATTTAAAATAAATATATACATTTTTACCGTGCTTTGTTGTGCATTATTGGTATTTCTCACATTTTAAAAATGAATATGATTTCTATTTCAGTCCCTTGCGTGGTTGGATTTATCCGACAACCATCTGGTGCGTGTTGAAGGTGGTTCATTTGGAGCACTACCAAAATTACGATGGTTGGACTTGAGTAACAATTCCCCATTCAATCCAAGTGAACGTGTAAACAGTATGTTTAAGGGTCTAGAAAGGAGATTATCACATTTAGGCCTGAGGAATGTGAGCTTGGTGTCCGTGAGTATGCGATTACTATGCCGTGTTATAATGGTTTTTTTTTATTAAACATTTTAAAAGTAGACATTTTTTTAAATAAATTTGCTTTATAAAATCTTTGGTACCTAATTGTTTTATAATTAATTGAATTTTTATAATTATTAATTATAACCTTTAATGCATACATAAAATGATGGAAATAATTATTTTAACTTTGATCTTCTATTTTTTTTTAATAATTTTTATCTTTCAGATTCCGTCTATGTCATTATCAAAGCTGAAGAGCCTAGATCTATCATACAACAATTTACCGTCAATATCACCAGAAACTACAGCGAATTTGACTAGGCTTAGAGCTCTCGACTTATCTTATAATGATTTTACAAAAGTCCCTGAAGTATGTGTTTAATTAATGTCTTGAAATTTAAATGTTGTATAATTTTTTGTTTGATATTAATAACTTTCTTTTTGTAGGCAACACATTCATTAACCAATCTACGCTGGCTCTCCTTATCAGGAAACCCAATAACCGCTCTAAGAAACACAAGCCTTTATGGAGTATCGCCCCGTCTAGAATATCTTGATGTAACACGTCTTAGACTGAACATTTTAGAGGTAAATTTATCCGTACATTTACTATTTCTTTACGAATATCGTTCCAAATTATAAGATAATTTAAAATTAAAAATTTTGTACAGCCGACTTCAATATAAGTTATTAAGAATTACTAAAAAAATATTGGTCTGACCTTGATCAAATTCATATGGAACCACATGTGAAGTATTAGCTTTCAAATAAAAAAGAATCATCGAAATCGGTTCACCCAGTAAAAAGTTGTGAGGTAACACACATAAGAAAAAACATACAGTCGAATTGAGTACCGTCTCTTTTTGAAGTCGGCAGTAAAGGAAGTTGGATAAAAACAAACTGCCATCTTATTGACCTATATAACATTGACATTTGATTATATTTTCTGGATAATTTTGGACAAAAATAGTACGTAACTGAACAAAGTGTACATTAATAAATAGAAGCTTTAGATGTTGTGTGAGACTAATGCTCATGCAAACCAGGATAATTTAAAATTTGTGGTTCCCTTATGCCAATGCCTTGGCAAATATGCCCCTATGAGACAACTCTATGAGGGAGACCTATGTTCACCAGTGACCAGTGAGCCGCCCCTCATTTCTGAGTGGGTTTCAAAACTTAAGTAGTATTTAACAAATATATTAATATTATGTTATTAGTAATACCTTATAGTTCAAATCTCAGATATTTCACAAGGCTACTACTTTTTTTTTAATTCACACAAGAAAATTTTTTGTAAACGTAAGTTTCTATATGTAAATAAATATTTCCAGCATGGTGTGTTCAGCAAGATGTTTGGATTACGCACATTAAAGATTAATGCTTACTCCAGCGTAAGAGATTTCAATATACCACGCCTGTTAACGTACAACGCCGCGTTAGAAAATCTTCTGATCCAAGTGGACGACACTCAAATAGATCTCGGTAAAGAGATGTTTGGGGAATTACCTTGCAAGCTGAATAATATTACATTAACTGGAAGATCTTTGAAGTTTTTATCTCAATATTTACTGAGTGTAAGTTCGTTATTTCTTATTAGATATTAAGTATTTAAAGTTAGTCATATATTACCACTCACATTTCTTAAGAAGCGACTAGAGGAAAATGCCAGACAGACCTCGTAGCTTCCGATAGACAGCGGGCCTTCTCATATATGAGCGATTTAAAATTCAGGTCTATGACGCGAAACCTATACCAGACCGGCAGACCTCTTCCAATCTCTTCCGTGGTGGTTACGGAAAAACATACCTACAATTTACTGAGAGAGTTTTGTGGCAGGGAAGAATCCGCCGCGTTGATCCAATGCGTGTCACATGCGGACTTCACATATGTAGCCTCGATTTTTTTTAATTTTTAGGCATTAATGTTTTCTCATTTCCGCTGAGCATACATTATATTTAAATTTCTCATTTAATATTTAATATTTTTATTTTAGGGAGTGCATTCAAAGGTCTTTCGACTTACAATCCAAAACACAAGCATTGAAGACATCGCTAGTGAAGTGTTTTGGCAACCAGGTCGTATTAAAAACTTGACCCTGGATCTCAGATATAATGAATTAGCCCGAGTGCCTAACCCAGCGCATAAGGAATGGCCAGATGTACCTAATAACTTATTCCTACACGATATACTTGTAGCCGGAAACCCCTTAGCATGTGATTGTGGGACAGGGTAAGCTATTGAAATTAGATCAAATATACGTAAATAATACTCCGGGTCAGACTAAATCAAAACAGGATTGCTTTTCAACACCTTAAAAATGCAAGGCCTGTATAAGATAGAATGGGGAATGCAACTTTCAAATAATTCTAGGGTATTTTTGTTCTCGGACAAAAATGCAGATTTTTGTCTTTAAAGAAAATTTTGAAGTGGAAAAAAACGACAGTAAAGAAGAAAGTTATATAAATTTGATTAAAGATGTTCATTTAAGGGGTATTGGAAATAATAATTTTGATCGTAGTGCACCAATCTATAAGATTTATTGTTGCATATTTTTACTAACCCCATTATTTTTGGTCTAATGTTCAATAATATATATTATGTATAAATCTAAACAGACAAAGAAACTTTACTTGTAGTTCACCTGAGAGTGATATAGATATAGTGGCTACTGCAGTCTATGGACATCTGACACCAACTTCAAAATAAGTATAGCCTACAGATGCGTTGTCACAAAGGACTTAGATAAAATTCCTCAAACCAGAAGACTTTGGTGCAACCACTGGTATGCGACGGTTTGAAAGTAGCAGTGCAAGCACTGTTGCTTATGAAAGAGCTAAGAGGGTGGTACCTACGTGGTAGAGCCATGCTGCAGCTATATTATGGTTGTAGCACGAATGGGTCGGCTCGACAGGGGAAGGACCACGCTCTCACAGAAAACCAGCGTAAAATAGCAGCTTAACGCTGCTGTGTTTCGTATGGTGAGTGTAGAGAACCGGAGACCCTTTTTACTGGCAAAGAGGCATTCCATCTTAGTCCTCACGGGTGACAACGCATCTGCATCTTGAGTCTTTATTGAGGATAGATGAAGATGTCTATGGGTCACAGCAACCACTTACAATCAGGTGGACTGTGTGCTCGTTTATCATCCGATCCTATAAAAAAAACCTAAACGGTAAACCCAGACTGACTACTAGACATAATAGTAGTCTTACCACCTAGTATATATTTGTCACTAACTACGTATTAAAAACTTTGACATTCATGATATGACACAAGTATAAGAATACTTTTAGTTTGAGTTATTGATACTCTGATTATTTCCTTTTATAGTTTACAATTACAATTATCAAATATTGTGAAAATAAACAGTATGGTATAAGCATAACTTATTCTCTAATTCTAATAAATTAAACTTGCAGATGGATCGAAGCATGGGATCGTAAAAGAAGACAATATCTTTGTGACAGTCCATCGAAATGTGTCGCTACACGTGACGACGTTAGGTTCGCCATCTGTCCCTTGTACAGTAATCGGACATTAATTGACGTAAGTATAATCCAACCAAAAACATAAAGATAAAAAGGGGGCAATGTGCGGGGCAAAGGACGTGCGGGTATGTACTTCGTCGAAAAAAAAACAAATCTAAACGGGAGCCAAGCTCCATTAATTTATTGAGTCTAAGAACATTGCTATAGATTCTGTGGCTTAGACTTATGACTAAAGTAACCCACTGAGAGAATGACGAATGCATATGCATGACAGTAGACTGTTACTATAACAATTGAATTATTCACTTAAAATAAATATTGTCCAAACATTTCAGGTACTCACGAAAAAATTAGATTGCTATTGGGGTCGAGGATTTTTAACAGCACCTAATTTATATGTCATTTTAGGCATTTCCTTTTTAACATATCTCTACATTTGAGGGCTGTTTTGGCTTTAAGGGATTTACGAAGCGTTTTATGAATTATTATCATCCTTATATAAATTTTGAGTTCAGATGATAAAAATATTAACAAGGTCTTTGAAGAAGGATTCATTAATCTCAAGCAATTAGAATATCTGTTTAAATTCGCTATTGAAATCCAGAAATGAGTGAGACGTTGAAATCAAACCAACTTTCGGATCATATAGTACCTGTAACGTGGCCTACTCGCTTCTCTTATAGCCAAATCCTAGTTAGTGTAGTAACTATACGTGAAGATCGAAGACTTTGTGAGATTACTTGTTGGTGGATATTAACACTGAAGTGAAAATTGTTTATTGACACTAATTATAATAGTGATAACTAAGGAAGAATAGAAGCCTCGAAAATTGTGATTGAATATTCAAAATAAAAGCAACGGCGTGATCTCAAGGGATTGAGTCTACAAATTATATTATTGTTAAAATAGAAACCCTTCTGTGCACATTGAGTTTGCTCTGCCCCAAAATTTGTTACGAGTGCTTTATATTTTGGTTTCGTTGTCCAAAATCTACACATTTTGTGCACTGTCCGAGAAATATCAAATTAAAATTCATCTATTTAATTTGCATTTTTAACGCAATTACCATAAAAATTGTGATCAATATCATAGGTAGTTCAATATGTAATTGGAAGTGCACTTAATGTAATGTAGATATTGCATTTAATTCGAATTAAGATACGTTGAATTGAAAACAATGACTTAATTATTATTATATAAGTAGACTGCATTCGCTCGAATGATATGTGTTCGTCCATTACTAATATTAACAATATAATTTATAGATGTATCTGTTTGTGTATTAGGCTTAAATAGTCATAAAAATATTGAATCAATTGTAAAGTATACAGAGTTTGTTTGGTTGTATATTATTTCTGTTCTTTTTTCGAAATTCTATTTATGAATATTGCTGCTTAAGCGATATCATTTTCGCTTGAATCTCTTTTCATTAGTGTAACTCTCATTCGAAACTTTACTTATATAATCCTACATATTAGAGTTTATCAGCGGTAAAAAGTTTTTAGACACTTTTCATTGTTTTATAACTTTCATAGTCTATCTGGTTATCAAATTACGAATATTTAATAATTATAAGTATAGCTATTGACATATGTAATTCATAATTTAAAATGATATGTCAGTATGCAATAATTTTATTATAAAACTATGCTGTATAAATTGTCGTTTAAAATTTGTTAACTCTAGAATCTTGTCGACTGAATTTAAATATTTGTGTAATTTACTGCTGATAGCATCGTAATGTCAAAAAGCCTTATCTACCCAATATTTTATAACAACTCTTATATCTCTAACTTCCCCCAATTACCTTTGATTTCTTCTACAAGTTTTTCTGTGTAATCTTTAGATGTAATACTTCTTGTTTCATATGCACGTTAGTGTCTGGTACGTCTTAACTGCACCTTACATCGATATTTATTGCATGATATAGACATAGGTTGATAATTGCAATATTTCTGTATAATAAAATAATGAATCAGATATACCTCTTTTTCAGTGGTCCAGTCTGAATGTGGTGTCAGGCCTACTTTACGTTGTTTTCAATATCGATTCATTGTTCTTTGTCATCGTTTTGGTACTTCAGGGTTAATTAATTGATAACAACGTATATCCATAGTTTTATTATATTCCTATTTTATCATTTTTGACGTCAGATCATTCGAATCGAATTTTTACATTATTTTTATTATTTTTGACGTCTTTTATAATTTTATGATGATTTGGTACTGAAAACAACGTTATTTCATAATAACAATGAATATATTTTGTGATATGTATATATAACTCTAATCCTTCTATTTTTGATAAGCCTACGATAAATATTGCTAACCAGAACGGGAATTGTATAGCCGATTTAAAATTTAATCCAAATAGTTGATTGACTACGTATAATACCGTAGCTTTCCGATTCAATTTGTCAATTCTTTGTTTGAAACTACAATTTTTGCAATTAATTAACATTACAAAAGTGTTTGTTAGAATAAATACAGATTACTATTTCACTTTATTAAAGTAACATTATAAAAAATAAACAATATTCAAATTAGTTCAAAATTTAAAAAATTTAATCACTTAAAAAGCTTAAAATCCAAAATTTATGCCATCATAGTTTACGCATTTGCAAATATTGTAGCTTTAAATTATATTAGAATATTTTAAGACTTATGGGTCTGAAGTTATAGTTAACATTCCATTTAATTTCTTTAACAGAAGTAATAAAATGGGCTTAAATGAATTAGAAATGTCACGACAATCCAGGTATTTGAATGCTTTTGAAATCAATTAAATTACATTTTGGAAATAAATAACTATAATTATAAATAGCTTTTGCCTTAACGCAAGTTCAACTTTTAAATATGTTTTCATCGAAGATCGATTTTTTTTAGTATGTTCATTAATTATATAGAATTAAGGTTTAAGTTAAGATATGTTAAACATTTTTTAGGACTATATAAAGAGAAAACGATTTGTCGGAATATGTACGGAGGACAAAATGCTTAAAGGCTAACGTTATTTTTCAAAACCTTAATTTATTTTAGTTACTTGTTTCTTTGCATTATAATATTGGCAAGTCATATTAATATGATAAAATGTGATATTCGAATATAGAATCTTTTCAAATAGTTACATTAAAATATCATTTGCTCTTTTAAAATTTAACTAAAATATTATTAGTAGTTATTAAACGAGCTTGCGTTAAAGCAAAACATGAACTTTGCAACCTACTTTCAAAAAATTATCTTGTTGATTTTCCCAAGAAATCTAAAGTTAATTGAGTCAACATTATTGTCGTTTACATTAAGTTTACCTGCAAGGTCCGATTGTGATAGATATACATAGATAGTGCCAATGAAATATTTTAAATATAGTAGATTACAATCATAAAAGTCAAATTAATTATCAAATTATACAACAGCTTGTTCCGATTGGAGCGATAAAAGTTTTGTTTTTCAAAGTTGTATCAAATTTTACCAAAAATATACAAAATAAAAATATTTGTAGGGAAGGGCTTTTATGCATTGATTTACATTAATATATTGTCTAATGATTCACCTAAAAACTAGTTTAAAATAGGTCAGCACTTAATAACTAGTGCCCGATTAAATGTATGACAGTTTCAACAATAATAGTTCAAACCAAAACTGCTTTTAAACGATCGAATAGTTAATAAATTTGGAAATCTCCAATCGGAATAAGAAGTACAAATCCGTTATTTTTCTGGTTTGACTAACATGGACTTATATCGTAGAATTTTAACATGGGTATTTCCATCAAAAATCTAAGCATCAATACTCATTTGGATATTTAATTGATATTTTACTACTTTCGATTTTTGTTATTATAATCCGTAACTATTTATTTTATATTATTGGAAAACCTTTTAAAATTATGAATCATTTTATTGATTTTATAAATATAAATAAAATATTTTTTTTAACATACATGCAACTAAATATCAACTAAAATGTGCATTTCCTAGTATTGGTGTTAAAGTTTCTTTTAAAGAAACATAAAATTAATTTAATTAAAATTCTGTTTCTGTGACTCTAAACTCTAAAGCTTAGATTAATATAATATAAAAAGATATAAAATCTATGGTATGGTCTACGGTACAGTCGGAATAAATTGCAACTTCAAGTCCTAGTTAATCAAACCACTATTGTTAATTAATTTAAAATGATTATGAAGCTAACTAAAGTCGTATATATTGCAGCTAGAAATTTTACTAAATGATAAAAACAAATTCAATTTAAAGAAAAATGTTACGGTATTTACTACTTAATGACTCTTATTAGTGTGAATATGATAAAAAGAAACATTGAATTATTAGTGTATAAATAAATTATTGCATAATTATTATTTGTTTCATTTTTCTCTTTGAATATTTTTATAGAAATACTACCAACTAGCTCACAGTCCACCTGATGGTTACTGAATCCTGTAGCTCATAGATCTATCCTTAATTAAGAATCAAAATTCAGACTCGTCGTTACCCCAGAATACTAAGATGGAATGCTTCATTTCCAGTAAAAAGGATCTCCGGTTCTACTACTCGCTATACTCATCATACCAAACACATTAGCATTAAACTGCTAATTTATGCTGGTATTCTGTGAGAGCGTGGTCCTTCCTCGGTCTAGGAGACACATTCGTGCTACTGCTATAAAATAGTTGCAGCGTGGCTCTACCACGTATAAAATACATTAATATTAATTGTATAATCTTACGTCTAACGACCTAGAAATTTTCGTTACAATTTTTGCAACTGTTGTCTAATATTTTCTATATTTAATAAACGTTATGTTTATCTTTACGACCCGTTCTACAGTGCAAAAGCTGCAAAAAACCCAACTAACCAAAAAATACTGGTTCAATAAAATATTAATGGCCATATATTTATTTTAGTCATCTTACGAGTATATTGCCGAATGAAAAGTTTTAAATCATTTTGTTTTTAATTTTTATTTATTTAGATAAATAGATACATCATCGACAATATCAATATGCATTGTTACAAATGAAATACAAAATTTTTTAGACAAAGTATAATTATGTCTTTACGCGTGTATACATCATTATAAGAAAAAACTAAACAACATACATATAAACTCTAAACAAACAGAAATCAAACTAATTGAGCAAGAGCACCACATCCACTAAAAGTTGCAATAAATAATACATACATACATATAATCACGCCTCTTTCCCGTATGGGTAGGCAGAGACCACTTCTTTCCACTTGCTACGATCCCTACATACTTGTTTCGCTTCGTCCACTTTCGTTATTCCCTTCATACATGCTCTTCGGTTTAGTGTACTCTTGACCTGGCCTTTTTTCAAGACGTCCCTGATTTGGTCTAGAAACGTCTGCCTAGGTCTACCCCTTCCAACACTTTCATTCATACTCGCCTTATACACCTTTTTTGTCAATCGTTCTTCATTCATTCTCTCGACATGGCCAAACCATCTCAGCATACTTTTCTCAATTTTTGTCACTACATCTTCTTTCAGACCACAACGTTTCCTTATCTCACTATTTCTTGTCCCGTCACAGTTTAACTCCTATCATACTTCTTAACGCTCTCATCTCAACTGCATTTATTCTGCTTTCATGTTTTTTTTTTATAGGAGAGGGGGCAAACGAGCATGCGGCTCACCTGATGGTAAGTGACTACCGCCGCCCATGAACAACCGCAACACCAGGGGAATTGCAGATGCGTTGCCGGCCTTTTAAAAAGGAGTAAGCTCTTTTCTTGAAGGTCCCTAAGTCGTATCGGTCCGGAAAAATCGCTGATGGTAATCGATTCCACAAGGAAGTCGTGCGAGGAAGAAAACATCTTCTAAATCGCACAGTGGTGGACCGCCAATCATCCAGCTGGTGTGGATGGTATCGGGAGTTCTGCCGCGATGTGCTTTCGTGAAATTTGGCGGCTGGGATTAATCCGAACAATTCCTCAGGACACTCCCCATGGTAGATGCGAAAGAAAATGCAAAGAGATGCAACATCTCTTCGCAGTGCCAATGAATCGAGCCGATCGGAAAGAACTCGGTCGTCGACGATTCGAGCCGCTCTGCGCTGGATGCGGTCAAGTGGAAGGAGCTGGTACTGGGGAGCCCCTACCCAGAGATGGGAACAGTATTCCATGTGAGGCCGAACCTGCGCCTTGTAAAGTTGCAGGCGGTGTGCCGGCATGAAATACTGTCCCGCTCTGCTGAGCACGCCAAGCTTTTTAGAGGCCAATTTGGCCTTCTCTTCCAAGTGACCACGAAACTGCACGTCACTCGATATGTCGACTCCGAGGATACCGATACTGGCTGAGGCAAGAAGGGGAGTGCCTTGAAACTGAGGAGATACGACAAAGGGGTTCTTTTTAGCGGTAAACGCGCAAACTTGTGTCTTCTGAGGATTAAACTGGACTAGATTGTATCGCCCCCAATCCGAGACTTTGTCCAGCAAAGACTCGACTTCAGACACAAGTTTGTTCCAGTACTCGGCGACGTTTTCCCGAGAAATATTGGCCCGGCCGGTGTATAGAGCATCACCAGTGCTGTCATCCGCATAGCAATGAATGTTACCAGTTAGCAACATATCCTTGATATGCAGAAGAAACAGCGTTGGTGATAGCACACAGCCTTGTGGAACACCAGCGTTAATAGGCTTGTAGTCAGAACACGCACCGACTACAACGACCTTGATGCTCCGATCTGCAAGGAAGCTGGTGATCCAATTGCACAATTTCTCGGGAAGCCCATAGGAAGGGAGCTTCGAAAGAAGCGCTTTGTGCCAAACCCGATCGAAGGCCTTCGCAATGTCCAGACTAACGGCCAACGCCTCCCCCTTGGACTCTACTGCCTCCGCCCATCTATGGGTCAGGTAGACCAGAAGATCACCAGCTGATTGACCCCGACGAAAACCGTATTGGCGGTCACTAATCAGCTGGTGATCCTCAAGGTACCGGATGAGCTGGCAGTTAATAATGGATTCCATTATTTTGGAGAACAAGGAGGTGATCGCGATAGGCCTATAGTTGGACGGGTCTGAGCGGTCGCCTTTTTTAGGGATCGGGTGGACAAAAGCTGTTTTCCATGAATTCGGGACTACGCCTTGGGAGTAGGAGTACAGGAAAAGACGCGTTAGGACCGGTGCCAACTCCGGAGCACACGTCCTCAGCACAATTGGGGGGATTCCGTCAGGCCCACTCGACTTCTGGATGTCCAGGGAGAGAAGTGCTTTGCGAACTGAGCGCTGTGAGAATAGCACATCCGGCATGAAGCACTCACACCGCGGGATGGTCGGCGGTATTTTCCCCCCGTCATCAAGAGTCGAGTTGGACGCAAAAAGGGAGCCTAAAAGGTCGGCTTTGTCTTTTGCGTCTTGGGCCAGTGAGTCGTCCTCCCTGTGCAGAGATGGTAGTGATGGCTTACAGAAATTCCCTTGGACAGCCTTGGCGAGAGACCAGAATGCACGGGTTCCCGAAGGAAGGCGAACTAGTTTCTCGCCAATTCTGCCTATGTGCTCTGACTTTGCCCTGGCAATAACTCTTTTGAAGGACCTGGAGGCGAAGTTATACTTCTTTTTTAATGTGCTGGTGTTTAGATCCCGAGTCACCGAAGCCGCAGCCCAGGCTTGATAACACTCCTGCTTAATGCGCAATGCAGTCTTACAGGAGCGACCAAACCAAGGCTGAGATCTGCCTCCGATGGGTACCACAGATGATGGAATAAATAGTTCCATTCCCTGTAGCACCACATCAGTGACAGAGTCAGCAACAGCGCTGGGATCATCCGGCGAGAAGCAAACTTGCCCCCATGGGTAGGATGCAAAGAAAAACTGCATTCCGTCCCAATCCGCCGACCTGTAATGCCAAACACGGCGGAAACCTGCAGAACGCAACCACGAAGGGAGCGTGAGTGGCACCATACTCCGGATCAGACAATGGTCCGAAGAGCCGAGAGGGGCATCGACGGAAACTTGATATCCGTCCGGATGAGAGGTCAGCAGAAGGTCCAACAGGGAAGGTGTATGATCCTCCACATCTGGAATCCGCGTAGGCGAAGTAACCAGTTGTATCAGACCATATGCCAAGGCAAAGTCATAAACAGATCTCCCCGCATGATCGGTTAAACGTGAACCGAGCCATTCGGCATGGTGGGCGTTAAAATCGCCAAGGATCACGATCTCTGTGGATGGGACCTGTTGTAGCAAGGAATCTGTAGCCATTTGGACGTGGTCGATGAGTCGGTCTGTTTTTTTTGCCATACCCAACTTTCATTTCCGTACATGAGTATCGGAACCAACACCCCCTCATGCACAGCAAACGAGTCTTGTTAGACACTTTCCGACTGCTCATAAAGGAGTGCAAAGCCCCATTCACCATGTTTCCTGCATCACTCGTAAACTTTGAACCCAGATACACAAACTCTATATTAATAGTTTAGATTAATCGGGCAAGGTAGGTAATAGTAAGTCTGTACATTTTCTTTTGAATAGACGTTCGGGGTCGCTAAAGATGTCGATATCAAGATTGTTTAAGCTGTTGTTAGTAACGTAATAATAGAACGGACCTTAAGCGAAGATAAAATGTTTAGTAGGTAAATAGTATTAGGTATATATTATAAATAGTAGTGGAAATGTGTTAACCAGCCTAGCTTAGAAAAGGTTTCTATACTCACATGGTACTAGTTTTTGGTAAATACTTTTGTACCGTCTGCGATAGAGCTCAATCTAATACATAAAAAATATTTTTTTGTTTATTCGTATTTTATGCGCTGCCTTTCATCAGATTGCGGTAAAATTTTGTCAACTTATTGCTTGCACTTGCGCATAGGTTATAGACATAGTACAATTAACTTACAATAGGTGGCGCGCGTATCGTATCGCTTAATTTATTTGAAAGTTATATGTCATTCTATTTCAATTCCTTAAAACGATATTTTCCCAATTATTTTTTCTGCGGCAGCAACGCGCCTGGTACCAGCGAGTAAGTAATATTTTTGTCTGGAATTTTTATGGAGGTATGTACGTGTGTACACCGATCTGGAGATTTAAGAACTTGCAGTTTTAAGATAGTTTAATCATTAATACAGCTTACTAGTCCACTGCTGAACTAAGACCGCCCCAAGAAATGCTACTAAACTAGTCCTTATCACCTGCATTCACCTGCATTCAATCATTTAGTGCGGGATATTTAGTTTAAATATTAATAATTTATTTAATGACATGATTTTTATCTGTGTCGCCACCACATGGTAAAACACTTTTAAATAGTTAAGATTTCTTAGTTAGAGCGTTTTTAGAGTTAAAATTACAGCCAATGATATTGTAGCATACGCACCAAAACCAAAATAGGATATTTAATACTACACAGGGACAGACACATAAAGGGTCAGACAATAATGAACGCTGATCGATATTCAACGCTTGAAATAGGCAGTAGCAAATATAAAGCACACAGTTATCTTAATTTGCTCTAGGCTTCCACCTTCGATTCATATGCCTTAGGAATCACACAAGAAAGATTGAGCAGTCTTCACCACAGTGAACCCTCAGGCTAGAAACAAATTTCCACCCAGTGTTTACTGGAATACATAACAATTGAAGAATGGATACATAAACACTCACGCCTGTCATCCAGAGGGGCAGGTAGAAACTACGGACTTCCATTTGGAATAACAATACATACCTGTATCGCCTCCTTTATTTCCACATAACTTCTCGTTCTGCAACATAAAATTGACACTCTTTCCTCGTTCATTCTTTCTACATGACCAAATCACCGATATACATCGAATGGAAAAAGTTAAAAGTTTAAGTATATTGAATATTTGGTAAACTCTGTCCAAAGTACAATGTAGATTGAAAGAGCACAAGTATTTGTGTGTGAAAGCAAGCATGTGAGCTCGAATGTACAATTGAAGTTAAGATATCTTTTTAGGTTTTCGTACCCGAAGGGTTACCAACGGGACTCTATTCTCTACTAAGCCTCCGCTGTCCGTCCTTCCGTCCGTCCTTCCGTCCGTCCTTCCGTCCGTCCTTCCGTCCGTCCTTCCGTCCGTCCTTCCGTCCGTCCTTCCGTCCGTCCTTCCGTCCGTCCATCCGTCTGTCTGTCAGCGGGCTGTATCTCATGATCCGTACCTATTGGTAAACAGTCGAAATTTTCACAGAATGTGTATTTCTTTTGCCGCCATAACAACAAGTAATAAAAATAAACATAAATTAAAAATAAATGAGGGAGGGGGGCTACTAGATGTGTGTTTTTTTTTTCTTTTTTGCTCGATCTTAATAATGGCAACAATTGAACGCTTGAAATGCTTTAAAATTCCCTATAAAAATTATAATAAAATAAAATTATATTTAAAAATTAGCTACATAGTATTAAATCTTGTAGAATGGTACGGAATCCTTCATATGCGAGTCCGAATCGCACTTGGTCGCTTTTATTTTTGCCTATTATAAAGCTGTGTTATTATAAACTTTACTAAATGCAACTAGCGATAAGTAGTGATAAGCCCTAGATGACCAATATAACACTTTGCGTAATATAAGCATTGAGAGCAGAAGACACCAAGATTGTAATCGGACGGAAAGACAGACGCCTTCAAATTATTCCAAGCCTTTAATTAAGATGAAGCAAACCGTTTGGGGATGTTTGGGTTATCGATAACAAAAGGGAAAACGGATAGAGACCCACCCACCGTCTCACACTCTTTAGAGCTCTACACGATTAACCTCGAGTTAATTACGGGCAGTGACACACAGTGTTTATTATAGTATGATTCAGCCTCAGCCAGTGAACACACATACACACGCACGCAAACGCAAAAACAAACAGACAAAATGGAAATGTTTAAAATTTCTTTATCTCCATTCATCTAAATGGTGTTCTCAAAACTCATTAAAAAACTCATTATTTTCTTGTATCTCATTTTGAATGTTTCCTGAATTATCTAATATAACTAAATAACTTACTAGTCAAGATATTAGAAATGAATAAGACGTCCTGCAGTGAAGAAAATAAGATGGCTTACACTATGCGATCAAAATAATATTAGATCGGAATTTGTTTTATTGACTAAATAGTTTCACGCTGTTTTACGATTGAATGATGTTGTATGACAAACTGTAAAAGTATGTAAGTTATGGTAAGGTGTGGGATAAACATCAAAATGAATGTCAACCCACCACTCTGGATAAAAGCTCCAGAGAATTGAATATTTATTTTTTTAAAGAATCCAAGTAAGAGAATCAAAGTCTCACGTCCAATTAGGTCCTGCGGGTGGCGTAAGATACGAAATGCCAGAAAAATCTTATCCCTTTCGACAGGCGGCGGTGGATTGTTATACCATATCATATACGCCAGACGTAAAGTACCAAGACGGGCGACGAGCAACAGCGTCAAAGTTGCGATACTAAACCAGATAATGGAACTGTCGATCCACACGTCAAGTGACACAAGTTAATAAAAGTTACTTACACACTTAGGCCAACCACATACATACGGAATTCCGTTTCGAGATTCCGTTTCGATATTCCGATTCGGGATTCCGAACGCAGCAAGTCCATATAAAATCTATGACCCGCCACACACGTACGGTAGTTTTCCGTTCGATATTTTGCGGGCAAAACGGGATTCCGTTTGTGTGTGGCCGACCGTTCGAAATTCCGAAACGGAATCTCGAAACGGAATTCCGTATGTATATGGCGGGCCTTATACGTGGTAGAGCCATGCTGCAGCTATATTAGTAATATAGTTGTAGCACGAAAGGGTCAGCTCGACCGGGGAAGGACCAAGCTTTCAGAGAATACCAGCGTAAAATAGCAGCTTAATGCTGCTGTGTTTCATATGGTGAGTGTAGATAACCGGAGACCCATTTTACTGGAAAAGAGGCAATCCATCTTAGTCCTCTCGGCCGATGACGCCTCTGCATTTTGATTCTTTATTGGGGATAAATGTAGATGTCTATGGGTCACAGCAACTACTTACCATCAGGTGGACTGTGTGCTCGTTTGTCACCCTTATCCTATAAAAAATATATTTACTTTTAGCAATGTCAGCACTAATAAAATTAAAAAATTAAATGTATTGTATTCTTATTATATGAGTACTTATACGGATTTTATCGTATTTAATTTTAAACTTTTTAAATCCCCCGTTTCGGGGGCTCACAGCATCCAAGGTCACTGGGGGCTTGCAGTTGTATGTTTCCTCTTGGATTTTATTTTATTGGTTATGGGATTCCAAACAGATGGTAGCACCCAGCCATCTTCTCTATTGAAATTAAGATATTTATTTTTTATTTTAAGAGCCTTGCGAATCATTTTTAGTAGGAATAGGGGTTCTTTTGTGTTGATTTGTGGTCTATCAAATCTGATATAATGGTTGGGACGATCTTGGACATGTTGACATACTACACTCCCTGGACCGTCGGTGCATCACATCGGCTGTATGTTCTTTTACGCGCCTTTTTATGGATAGTTTACAGGCGACACTACTGCGGCTTGTAGTATGTTCGTATGGAAGCCCGGTTCAAGATGTTGCTAAACTTATATATGGAAATACACCCTTGATATATGGAAGTACAGCAGGCACACGCTCGATTGTGGCCAGCTTCACTCGGTCCCTGTGACGTAGGCGCGGGATCCGAAGCTTTTTCTCGTTCAATATTTGCTTGACGTACTGGAGCTCAGTGGTTAGGTGTTTACTGTCGCAGATCCCTTGTGCTCTCTGAAACAAAGATCTTAAAGATACTGTAAGCTCGTTTTGCGTAGGTCGAACAAAAGTTTAATGTATAAAAGTTGAAGGTAGCCTTCGTTAAGGACGTCAAACACCATTTCATCATGACCAGTGTTGTGAAACGTCGGGAAATTAAAAAGTTAAATATAACGCGATAAAATCCGTAAAATGATTTACATTTCATGTGTAGTATTCGCATAAATAGAAGAAGAAGATTTATTACTATTTGAAATTCATGTGGTTTTTAAATGTGGGCACTAACGTTAAGATTACTCCACAAGCTTAAAGTCAGCCAAGCGATGGATGGAATCCTGCGAACCAAAACCAACGCTAAATAAAAATAAATAGGGTTCTGTATTTACAAACAGTGGCAATGTGTTGGTCTTACCCATTGCATTAACAACAATCATTGGAGAAGATGTCGTCTGAACGGGATGTAGTTATTAGATATTCGCCGCCATTTGACAATGATACGGAAGACGACTAACATAATATTAACATAATATTAACATAATTCTACGCCCTTTCCGATAGGCTCGATTCATTGGCACTGCGAAGAGATGTTGCATCCTTTTGAATTTTCTTTCGCATCTAACATGAGGCGTGCTCTGAGGAATTGTTCGGATTAATCCCAGCCGCCAAATTTCACGAACGCACATCGCGGCAGAACTCCCGATACCATCCACACCATCTGGATGATTGGCGGTCCACCACTGTGCGATTTAGAAGATGTTTTCTTCCTCGCACGACTTCCTTGTGGAATCGATTACCATCAGCGATTTTTCCGGACCGATACGACTTAGGGACCTTCAAGAAAAGAGCGTACTCCTTTTTAAAAGGCCGGCAACGCATCTGCAATTCCCTCCCTGGTGTTGCAGTTGTTCATGGGCGGCGGTAGTCACTTACCATCAGGTGAGCCGCATGCTCGTTTGCCCCCTCTCGTATAAAAAAAAATAACAGCAACAGGAAACGCAAAGCCAAAGATCGGTTTAAGTTGCAAGCTGATGATGTTGATGACTGTGTTTATTGTTATTTGATTTAAAATAATTATCAACTTCTGTATTTAGTACAAGAGCGTAGAGTAAAAAAAAAGATATTTTATAATTTGCTTTATTTGAATTGATATGCTTATTTATAATTTATAAAACAGATGTCGTTGGTGAGACGTAAAGCAAAAATTGAAATGACGATGGGCCGCCCTCGTACCATAGTTTACATTCAATTGCTATTGATATACCAAGCGTGAAATCAGATATTTGTATTGCTATTAACGGTGAACTTTTTTGCATATCCAAAGGAAATATATTTGCATCGATTCCTGGTGGATCTGGAAAGTAAGATATTTTGCCAACGTGCTCTTTATCATATTGGTGATAACCGTCACAATTTAATAAAAGTTTTTTTTGTTTTAATTTCAACAAATTTTTTAATTTTGCAGGAACATTGTGAACATTTGTTGAATTTACATTTTGAACGTTTGCGGAATTTAAATCTATTGGTTTAACTGACCATCCAAGTTGTTTGTTAATTTTTATTATTACGCAAGGTCTATCTCCATAACCGTATGGCGAATGCCCGCAAGGACCTAAATTAGAAAAGTTTTTAGCGTCACGTTTTCTTCTGTTGGCAGATAGAAGTTCGTCGATAGCGTTAATGTATTTTTGATAATCATTTGAATCTCCATCCTTATACCAGATTAAAGGTAAATTATTGACACCAGTTGGTATAGCAGATAATCCTATTCCATGATCTGAGTATGTTAGAAGCTCAGCTTTATCTATGAGGTGATAATCACCTGACATCTTAATTATCGACAGGGTAGCGTATAGGAACACCATTGTATAAGCACTTAAAAATATTAAGTACATGATTGAATATCCAATAATACATAACCAACTTCGGCATGTTCTTCCACAAATTGTTTTGTCATTCCTGTTATAAAGAAAATTAAAACATTTTCTGTACCAGGGTTTTTGGGGCTCTGAAATACCTTTCTTATCAACCACAATGTGTCCTACATCTTTTGATGTAGTTGGCATCGATGGATCTTTGTTTGATTTAGACGAGTGTAAAATTTTCTTAAGTTCAAGCTTTTTATCTTTCTGTTTTGATTCCATTTTTCACTAACATCTACAGCTTATTAATATAATATTCATAATTAATAGTAAATTTATACATTCGTGTTTTGACAACTAACTGACAGTTCCGATCATAGATTACTGTATATATTGGTTCCGATACATTTTATATCAGTAAGGCCGTGATGTTATTTGTGAATACTATGTCATTTTTACTAGGGCTGTGTACCGATACAATAATTACGAGGAGAAACACAAGAACCGGTTTTTATCGGTAATTAATAAAAGACACATTCATACTTAATTAGGTATTTGAAAGAAACAAAAACAGATCAATGAAAACAATCGATATGCTACTGTGGACAATATTTAGGAAATTATAACACGTGATGCGTGTGTTTATCAGGTCATTATCCTTAGAAATGTGTGTCAAAGGCATATCTAATACATGTTGGTTATTTAAAAAAAAAACGTTACTCCCACACGATTTCTCCTGTATCGTGGAGGCAGTTTACAAACAAGAATTTCACAAGGACAAACATCCAGACTCGGAACAATTATTTGTAGGCCATACAAATACTTGTTCTGTGCGGGATTCGAACTCGCGCCCCCCAGCGAAGCAACTCATTGCTAAGCCACTGCGCCACGAAGCCGTCTGACATAAATATACTTATAAATGTTATTTACTAATACATTAAGTCTACAAAACGGTAGTTACATACAGGGTTAATTTTCAAAGAGTGACTACTTATTTAGCTAAATTTTAAACTTAAGTTCAAATATATAAATAATAACCATTATTTCAGTTTTTGAAAATACGAGTAAATAAGGCTTCTACTTTTACAACAAAGTTTTTGCCTACCGATGAACCCTTACGAATGTGTAAGTGCGCAGTAAAGTTTTAACTCCTTAATATGAGTTTTACTTTTCTGAGATTTCATTAAAGTTCATTGCTTTGCCCTTGAATGTCATTAAATATTTTGGAGGAATTATCATATTATCAACTTTGTATTATTTCCTATTCTGTTGGTGTGTAACTATTATTAAACATAATATATTTATTTAGGCACAATCAAGATAATAAGCTTTAAAAATTGTAATAAAAACACTTAAACTTAGAACGGAACATGCAAACGAGCTGTACGTTAATTACAGGTAACCATGGCTAGGTAAAAATAATAAGAAGTAGACAACTAAAATACAAAAAAAAATCTTAAAAAAACAAAAATTGTAAGTAAACGTAACTAAAAAGACTAGTTAGATTGCCTTTGATAGCAAATAATTGTGAGTAAATTAACATTTTATTTTTAAATTTTATTTATTACTTCTCTTTTTTATTTTTGAAGTACTGATAAGGCCAGATTTTCCGCTTAAATTCAATTCAATTCAGGGGTTAAGTGCTAAATACATATACAATACGTTATTAATTAAATATTACTGCGTCTTTAAACAGTTTACACAGAAAAAAACATCCAAAATTACTTTTAAAATGTTTAGGTCTAAACAGCATGTATTTAAAGGTACGCAAAAACTAATGGAGAGTAAAAAATATTTATTTATCATTATTATTACATTTTAATACACCGTTGTCCAGCCTGTACTCATGGAATCAGATAAGGAAGGAGATAAGCTTATACTACTTAAATATATATAAATTAATTAAAAAAGTATTCAGTAGTGTACCTTAGTTTTACATAATTTGTGTTCGCTTCCAACCGAACAAAACTACACTTTGCAAAATCCACCCATTGCTATGAACTAGTCACAAATCTTGCAATACCTACCTAGCTAGCTAAATTTATCATGATAATATCATATCATAGCAAATAGAGTCTGGTATCATCGATAAATATGATGGACTTATGGTGATTTATTGGCTTTTAGCGAGGAGCAAAAACATCATTAAGTTTCTAATGGCCTAAACTCATTCTCAATCAACGACGTTCTTCCGTCGATCTTACTTGTATGCGTATTTGCATAAGTTTATTGATGACTTGCAATAATGTGCCCATATCTATACACATATGTGTAGGCAACGTAATTAATTCAGGAACGAATATTCTTCATATGTTTTGTAGGTTCTTGTTATGGTGTTTAATCCGCCTATGACAAAAGTGGTGATAAAAATTACATTTACCATCCACGTAAAATAATTTATTTCAGTTTTTCACAAGAACAGAACGGGTCACAAAGGGCATAAAGATCAACGGGCTTAGACAATCACAATAAAGGATCAATGGTAAACGTTCTTATCTAGTAACATAGGAATAGTCGGGGTTTGTTGTCATGAAATGTGTAAGATTGGGATAGTGTATTTGCTGGGTTCAGCGTCCCTCCAGGCTTACATACACCAAGATAGTAGAATTTACTGTCTAGAATGTACTGAGCGGTTTCCAGATAGTCGCAACGAAATTTATTGCCATCATATGTATGTACTTACAAGTTTAATCTATGTTAGTATGAAATCATGTAAAAATTACTCTTGGAAAAAAGATAAGGATAAGAACATTACTTTTCATAAGTAACTATGCAATTTGGTGGTGTATTTCTTTGTAAAAGAATACGAAAGCTAAATGTCAATATAAGTAATACTACGCAATATTATTCAAGTGTTGCCTAGCCTATGAAATGTTTTTACCATTTTTTATGTTACGATCAACCGGAAAGGGTATCTGTATAGGGGTTTCAAACGGTCTAATTTACAGATTTTACCCAAGCTATTGAGTTAAAGTGCCGTGTAGTGGCGGTTAAGAATATCCACTACCCCATATCTTCCCGTGGGTGTCGTAAAAGGCGACAAAGGGATACAGATGGGCAGCAGCATCTTCCTTGTAACGGCAGAAATACAATAAAAAACTGCGGTTGCCAACCCACTCGCCAAGCGTGGCAACTATGGCAATATACCCCCCATGATGAAAGTTACGGAGAGACGGCCCCCAGTCCCCGGCGGCCCCGCTATTCCTGGCTACGGTGGCGACCATGGTAACGGTGGGGCAGGGGGTGCTAAGAATCTCCGGTGGAGGTTCGGTTGCCACCTACGACGACTCGACCTGGCAACATACAACGCACGCACCCTGAGGAGAAGATTGTGGAACTGAAAGAAGAGATAGACAAGTTACGCTGGTATATTATAGGATTATCCGAAGTCCGAAGAGAGGGGGAGGACACGGTAATCCTCGAATCCGGCAACTTGCTCTATTACCGGGAGGGCGACCATCTGTCCCAAGGAGGTGTCGGATTTATCGTCCACAAGTCTCTCGTTAACAACGTTGTAAAGATTGAGAGTGTGCCGACGAGGGTTGCGTACCTTATACTCAGAATCACCAAACGGTATTCGCTGAAGATCATACAGGTTTACGCACCAACCTCGGCACACCCCGGTCAGGAGGTGGAGGAAATGTATGAGGATATCTCTAGAGCCATGCATTCCTCCAAAACCCAATATACGGTATTAATGGGAGACTTCAATGCAAAACTAGGCACAAGAGAGAACGGTGAGCTGAAAGTGGGGAAATTTGGAATAGGGCAACGGAACCCAAGGGGCCAGCAGCTGGTCGACTTCATGGAGAAAGAGGGACTCTTTATGATGAACTCTTTCTACCAGAAGCGGCGCCACAGGAAGTGGACCTGGTCGAGCCCAGACGGTTCGACAAAAAATGAGATTGACTTCATTATGACGACCAGACGACAACTGTTCAGTGATGTCTCAGTGATCGCGAGGGTGAAAACCGGCAGCGATCACTGAATGATTAGAGACACACTGAACCTAAACGTTATGTTGGAGAGGTCTCGTCTAATGAAGTCAACGCTCCGTCCCCCTCGTGCTCTAATCCAAAGTCCCGAAACCTTTCAGCTCGAGTTACAAAACCATTTTCAGTGCCTAGAAGACTGCAATGAAGTGGACGATTTGAATGACAAGCTCGTGGAAACTGTCCATGCGGTCGGAGCTAAGTTCTGCAAGACCCGCCGCAGAAGAATACAAAAACTCTCCGATCACACTCTTAATCTCATGGCTGCTAGACGGGAGACGAAGCTACATTCTTCAACAGATTTGACAGCATACAGGCAACTGAACAGACAGATCTCCAAATGCATGCGGCGGGACTTCAATACAGCTCGTATTGAAGAAGCGATCGAGCGGAACCAAGGCTCCAAAGTCTTTGCCAGAGATCTGTCTGCCAGAAAGAGCCAACTGTCAAAGCTCAAGACCGAATGTGGCAGCATCGTTTCCGGGGCATCTGAGATTTTGAGTGAGATTGAGAGGTTCTATGGGCAGCTGTACACGTCATGGTTGGAGCCACACGCAAGTGTGAGTAACGACCCAAGAGCGAGTCTCATCCGACACTATTCCGAAGATATCCCGGACGTCAGTCTGAGCGAGATTACAATGACTCTCCAGCACCTTAAAAACGGCAAGGCCCCAGGCGAGGATGGAATTACAGCGGAGCTTCTGAAAGCGGGTGGAAAACCGGTACTTGAAGTCCTTCAGAGGCTCTTTAATTCCGTGCTCCATAGTGGCATTACACCGGAGGCGTGGAACAGAAGTGCGGTGGTCTTGTTCATCAAGAAAGGCGACAACGCTCTCTTGAAGAACTACAGACCGATTTCCGTTCTGAGCCGCGTCTACGTGCTGTTTTCGAGAGTCATTACGAATCGTCTCGCGCGCAGACTTGACGACTTCCAGCCTCCCGAAGCCGGTTTCCGAAAAGGCTTTAGCACCATAGACCACATACATACCCTTCGGCAAATTGTACAGAAGTCCGAGGAGTACAATTGGCCACTATGTCTGGCGTATGTGGACTATGAGAAAGCCTTTGATTCCGTCGAAATTTGGGCGGTGCTGCAGTCCCTTCAGCGATGCCAAGTTGACTGTCGGTATATCGAAGTGTTGAAGTGCTTGTACAGTAGGGCTACGATGGCTATCCGAGTACAGAACCAGAGTAAGAAACCTATCCAATTGCAGAGAGGTGTAAGACAGGATGACGTCATATCCTCGAAACTCTTTACCGCTGCATTGGAAGATGTTTTCAAGCTTCTGGACTGGAAAGGATACGGTATCAACATCAATGGCGAGTATATCACTCACCTTCGATTTGCCGACGATATAGTCCTTATAGCAGAATCGCTGGAGGACCCAAGCACTATGCTCAATGACCTCAATAGTGTTTCCCGACGGATAGGTCTTAAGATGAACATGGACAAAACAAAGATCATGTTTAATTTCCATGTCACACCTATGCCGGTAGTTGTTGGGAACACTAACCTCGAAGTTGTTGACGAGTATGTTTACCTGGGACAAATAGTCCGACTAGGTAAGTCCAACATCGACCTAGAGGTCAATCGACGGATTCAACTCGGTTGGGCAGCGTTCGGGAAATTACGACACATCTTCTCGTCAGGTATACCTCAAAACTTGAAAACGAGACTGTACACCCAGTGCGTGTTGCCAGTGGTGACATACGGAACTGAGACGTGGTCCTTCACTGCTGGCCGGATGAGGAAGATCAAGGTCGCTCAGCGAGCTATGGAGAGGGCTATGCTCGGAGTTTCTCTGCGTGATAAACTCAGAAATGAGGATATCCGCAGTAGAACCACAGTGACCGACATAGCCCAACGGATTAGTAAGCTGAAGTGGCAATGGGCCGGCCATATAGCTCGAAGAACCGACAACCGATGGGGAAGAAAGGTTATTGAGTGGCAGCCTCGTACCGGCAGGCGAAGTGTAGGGGGTCCCCCCACTAGATGGAGTGACGACCTGGTAAGATATGCAGGAAGTCGATGGATGCAGGTGGCTCAGGACCGTGCTTTGTGGCATTCTTTGGGGGAGGCCTATTTTCAGCAGTGGACTTGTGAAGGGCTGTAATGATGAATGATGATGATTGAGTTAAACCGTTTTAAGGCTTAAGACGCCCATTACACGCCTAGGCAAGCGTCAATCAGTTCAATCAATCATGATAGACGTTTGTATGATAGAATAATTTGGACATTACACGCTCATGCTGACTGATGTCAGTCAAACCCAAATTTTTGGAGGGAAAGGACGTACCTATAAACTAAGTTCATTTTCGATTCACTATTTAATTATAATTTTATATCTTGAAAAGAGAAAGAATAAAAACGAATAGGAAAAATTATAATATTTAATATCATTTTACCCATTTTAATTTAACGCGCGCCAATGTTCGACCTCTTGGAGTGCATAATTGATACGCGGCTTTATTTGAAACGCATTTATGGACGAAAAATAAGATTAACTTTTACATTTATTCGTATAGGGTGAATGCCCCTATTACCAGCCTTTTAGTGTCAATTTCAATTTCCTTTTGTGTACCTAATGCCAGCATAGCATAGGGCTATGCCTTTTGAGTTTTTGGTAGGTACCTATTGTAGGTATATTTTAGGGGCACTGAAATAAATTCATAACAACTTTTAATTTTAAATCATGCATGTCACAAGTATGGAATATGTATTAAGATAGATGACAACAATTATTTTATTTTAATGTTTTACTTCTTACCTTAAACTGTGGTTTAGCTTTAAGCAGTTACATTTTATCTTTTAACACTAAACAATTAATTAAAACAATATTATAATAAAAATAATGTATTATAGTACACCGATTTCTTATAATTTAACCATCCAAGTTTTTGAATCTTTATCATCATTTCAGCCCTTCACAAGTCGACTACAGAACATCATCCTCCATAGACTGCCGCAAAGCATGGTCCTGAACCACTTTCCTTGTTACGACTTTTTCATTTATGTTCTTAACTTATAGTAAAATTAGTGTTACTAAGTTGTAGTTAATTACATTTATTGTTTGTTTTTGTCTTTCTCAAAAAATAATTAAATATTGTATGGTGTTCTTAACATATACCAAATGTCTGAAAAGCAAGTACGTTAAACTTTTAAATCAAACACCAATTTTAAAATATAGACGAATTGATCATAACTTACTTAACTATAAAATAAGTTATGTTCAAATTAATGGTATTTATTCCAGGTTATGACAGCCCTGATTTATATTACGTGGTTGAAATAAGGTACTTCTTATAATTTACGTCAAACAAAATAACAGTCAGGCGACTGACATTATGCACTCCATAAATTTCGTATATCTAATTACAGCCCCATTAATTTCCACTAAAAGAAAATAAAAAACTTATAAATTTAAACAAAAATAGCTGCATTACTATGTCTATACTCACATTCATACAAATCAAAATGCCTAAAGATGAGCTAATGTAAAATATGCGTATGTTTTGATTTTTAATTTAACACTGTTAGGTTTAAAACTGTGAGGTAATATTTGAAATATACTTTCCTCTAATTACGAAGAATTTTTAGCCGACCATATTTGTAGTTAAGACTACTAGAAATCTTATTTACGAAGTAAAAAGGCTGAAAGGCTGAAATTAGGGGCGTGGCTGGTATTAGGGGCATCCAACCTACCCGGGGTTTTTCGTGTCCCACAACTCGGGCAGAGACTGAAAATTTAAAATAAAATCTTTTTCTGGCTGAAACACATTTGGTGGGAGTGGCGCCGGGTTGCGCGAGCGCGTAGAAGCAGCCTCTTTAATATATTCTGCGTCCGCCTCCATTGCTATCTGAGCGTTGACTGACGCGTGATTGATGAAATGCCATTACACGTTCAATCAAAATTCGTGACTGAATAGTTGATTGACGTAAAAATCAAAATATCCAGATATTTGTCAATCAATTTCATGCAACCGTCAATCACTACATTACACGATAGGTTATTCGTCAATCACAACCGTGATTGTTGTAAAACTGACAACAAAACCTACCGTGTAATGGGCGTCTAAGGTTGAACTACATCTGGCAGCACGGAATCGCACTTTCCTGTGCTTCTATCCTTTTTGGTCACTCAGAAGCGTTATTTACTAGAGCGAGAAAGAGAGCGCAAGTGTATAGTTCCAGCCTCAAAAAGCCGATTGTAAACCGATTTCAAAAGTTTATCTATCACTCTTGACAATACATACTAATATAATATTATAAATGTGAAAGTGTGTTTGTTTAGGTTGGGCTTAGAATCTAGTCACCTGAATTTGAGGAGTCTGTCACTGTGGGGGGGGGGGGGATCAAGGGGTCTTATCTCAAGCACCCCCGCGCAATTTTACCTGCCGGAGCTGCGTCGAAATATTTAATATATTCATAAATCACTAATTAATACCTGAAACGGAACTTTTGACATTGACAGTAATCAGTAACAGATATACTCGACCAAAGAGAATATAATCACAGTAAACTGACTGTTAAATTATTACAAGTGAATGTGCAAATTAGTTACAGTGTAGGGGCGGTGTAAGAATATCCACTGCCCCATATTATCCCGTGGGTGTTAGAAGAGGCAACAGAGGGAAACATATCAGGACATGGGCAGCAGCGTCTTTTAATCAACAAATAACGTCAAAGTTCCTCAAATAACGACTAAAACCCGCTTGCCAAGTGTGGCATCATCATCCCCCCTATAAGGCAATCTATGGAGGAGGCCTATATACAGCACTGGACTTTAATAGACTGTAACGGTTACGGTAACGGTGCAAAGTAGAACGTAAACATTACAAATAATTTATATATATATATATATGTGTGTATATATATATATATATATATATATATATATATATATATATATATATATATATATATATATATATATATATATATATTATATACCTATATATACATATAGTCATAAAAATTAAGGAAGATGAAAGATCAAAGTCTACAGACACTTGTTACAAAAGCAATAACAAAAAGGCAACCATGGGAAAAGTAATAAAAATATTATGGCTTCCGATTTAATTATTAATTGCAAAGTATACCAAATACTTAGAGCATACATATAACTTGCTTAGGTATATTCTGAATATTAGAGTATATATAAGCAAGCTAAATGTATACTCTAAGTACTTAGAGTCGAAGCGGAAATACTGTCATCAAAATGGAAAACGATGAAAGACTAAAGTATATAGACATTTGGTAAAAAAAGCGACTGTGGAAAATATAAGAAAAGTTTTTACTTTTCCCAAAATCCTATCTTATGGCTTTTAATAGATGGCGTTATAATATATTTACGCTAGGTATAAAATACCCAGTCCGACACGGCGACGGGGAAAAGGCGTTAAAGGTGCAAGACGTCTGCCACTGTGATTACCAATTCGCCCGCAAAGCGAGGCGACTATAGAAAATATTCCATTTAATAGAGAGGCTCATGTGCAGAAGTTTGGGCAATTTGGGCGGTGCTGCAGTCCCTTCAGCGGTGCCAAGTTGACTGTTGGTATATCGAAGTGTTGAAGTGCTTGTACAGTAGGGCTACGATGGCTATCCGAGTACAGAATCAGAGTACGAAACCTATCCAATTGCAGAGAGGTGTAAGACAGGGTGACGTCATATCCCCGAAACTCTTCACCGCTGCATTGGAAGACGATTTCAAGCTTCTGGACTGGAAAGGATACGGTATCAACATCAATGGCGAGTACATCACTCACCTTCGATTTGCCGACGATATAGTCCTTATGGCAGAATCGCTGGAGGACCTAAGCACTATGCTCAATGACCTCGATAGTGTTTCCCAACGGATAGGTCTTAAGATGAACATGGACAAAACAAAGATCATGTTCAATGTCCATGTCACACCTATGCCGGTAGTTGTTGGGAGCACTAAGCTCGAAGTTGTTGACGAGTATGTTTACCTGGGACAAATAGTCCGACTAGGTAAGTCCAACTTCGACCGAGAGGTCAATCGACGGATTCAACTCGGCTGGGCAGCGTTCGGGAAGCTACGACACATCTTCTAGTCAAACATACCTCAAAACCTGAAAACGAAATTGTACAACCAGTGCGTGTTGCCAGTGGTGACTTACGGAACTGAGACGTGGTCCTTCACTGCTGGCCGTATGAGGAAGCTCAAGGTCGCTCAGCGAGCTATGGATAGGGCTATGCTCGGAGTTTCTCTGCGTGATAAACTTAGGAATGAGGATATCCGCAGTAGAACCAGAGTAACCGACATAGCCCAAAGGATTAGTAAGCTGAAGAGGCAGTGGGCCGGCCATATAGCTCGAAGAACCGACAACCGATGGGGAAGAAAGGTTCTCGAGTGGCAGCCTCGTACCGGTAGGCGAAGTGTAGGGCGTCCCCCCACGAGATGGAGTGACGACCTGGTAAGACATGCAGGAAGTCGATGGATGCAGGTGGCTCAGGACCGTGCTTTGTGGCATTCTTTGGGGGAGGCCTATGTTCAGCAGTGGACTTGTGAAGGGCTGTAATGATGATGATGTGCAGCAGTGGACATTGGCGGGCTGTTAATGAAAGGACAGGCGAATAGTTATAAAGAAGTATTTGTTTTGGTTTTAGCGGTGGCCTAAAATATTCCTCTGGAAGAGTTTGAAGGCAACCGATGGGCTGCTACATCACCATCTCACGTCCAGCGGTTGTTGCAGCCTTCTAATGCTGACATTAGCCTCCCATATTGCTTGGTTATTAAATACTAAGGCTAAGTATGCATCAAATTCTGATGAAACTTAAATTGCTGGGCTTTATATAATATAATATTATAGATTCATATCATATATATTTTTTTAAAGATTTTCTTCCGTATCGTGGTGAACTGGAAAATTTTTGTAGGTTATATACAAATAATTTTTTCGTGCGGGATTCGAACGCCGCAGCCAAATATTTAGCCACTGAGTTACTGAGCCGTTAGTACTCATATTTTTATCTGTAGTAATATGGTTCTGAAAATAAAGCTTCGGGCGAGAGAAATCCAATAATACTGTAATGGAATATGCGCTCACAGTAAATCGAAAACGAACGATCTCAACGAAATAACTAGACTTACATTTTGTAGGTTTAGCGTTGTTCAAAGCTTATGTGGACTGAAATAGTAACATTTGCAACGTGCTGAATATGTAAAGTATCTTTATCATTCAATGCATAAGAAGTATTATGATTCTCTCCTGGATATTCTGATGAATTGTGGAATGAGGAGTTCTTTTTTTTTATAGGATCAGGTGACAAACGAGCACACCGTCCACCCGATGGCAAGCGGCTACTGTGACCCATAGACATCTACATCTATCCTCAATAAAGATTCAAGATGCAGATGCGTTGTCACCCGTGAGGGCTAAGATGGATTGCCTCTTTGCCAGTAAAAAGGGTCCCCGGTTTTCTACACTCACCATACGAAACGCAGCAGCGTTAAGCTGCTATTTTACGCTGGTTTTCTGTGAGAGCGTGGTCCTTCCCCGGTCGAGCTGACCCATTCGTGCTACAACCATAATATAGCTGCAGCATGGCTCTACCACGTAGAGTTATCACTTGGAGCAACGCTTTTACACGTGGTAGAGCAACGCTGAAACTATATTATAGTTGTAGCATGAATAGGTCGGCTCGACTGGGGTAGGATCATGCTCTCACAGAATACCGTAAGTAGCTTAATGTAAAGTAAAAGTAGCTTAATGCTACTGTGTTTCATATGGTGAGTGTGGTGAACCGGAGACAAAGGGTCTTCATTGGTTACGAGGCATTCCCTCCTAGTCCTCAGGGGTGGCAACGCATCTGCATTTTGAATATTAATCGAGGATAAATGTAGATGTCTATGCGCCACTGCGCCCACTTACCCTCACTTACACTCAGAAGGACTGTGTGCGCGATTGTCACTCATTTCCTATAATAAAAAGACTTTAAATAAAATAAATTTTACGGGTTTCATCAACTTAATATAATATATATCCATGGTCGATTTCAGATTTTTCAAATATCAGTTTTGATTCGAATTTTGCACAACGTGCTGACAAACGTAACGCGACATGACGTGACAAATAAGCACACAGTCCACCGAATTGTAAGTAGATACTGTGGCATGTAGACGTCTACACCTATCATCGATAAAGAATCAAAATGCAGATGCGATGTCAACCCTAAGGTCGAAGATGGAATGTCTCGTTACCAGTAAAATGGGTCTCCAACATAGATAAATATGTACTACGTACTACGCACTAGATTTCTCATTCCGAAGATTGACTTAGTTCAACTGAACTGTACTGCAATCCGTCCACTAAACTAAATATTGCGTAAATTGAAGATTTGTGAATTCCAGATAATTATTATTACATTTTATTTAGAAATATGTTTGTTTAGATTAAAATAAGAGTATTTTATATTATTATTTTATATTAAATTCTTATATATATTTTATATTAAATTTAGGCTTCGCGCATGTGCGACTCTACTATCTCCCGTGCATGCGCGAAGACATAGAGTAGCCCACAATTTTTGTTTGGAATAGTTTCTCTAGTACGTAGTACATATAACTCAACGGTCTCCAATTATAATACATTCACCACAGGAAATATAGCAGAATTATTCTGATGTTTCACGCTGGTATTCTGTGAGAGTGTGATCCTACCCCGGTCTAGCTCACCTATTACCACGTAAATAAACTACGCTTATAATTGGTTTAACCCTATAACCATTTTTTTATTTATTAAAACGAATTTACATTCCGCCTGATGGTAAGTGGCTACGGTAGTCCATGTACACCTGCACCTAACTCTAACAAGAAAGGAGCTACAGATGCGTTGGCGGTTCACAGCCTGTCATTATATTGGCTCTATGTACCCTCAGACCAAAGAACAGAATTACAATAGTGTTACTTGGCAACAGAAACAGTCTCAAATCGACTCCTAGATAGAAAAGGGGTCATTTTACCTAGTAAATTCATTTATTGACTTAAAAAAATAACAATTAGAAAAACCACAAGTATAGTATAGTGCATAATATTTATAACAAGTCTTCCCTATTATTTGAGAGGACTTTCAAAACTATAATTGTTTTCCTTGAGAGGAATTTTAAAAGCCTAGTGGTAACGTTTATCACTTAACTACTCAGTAATTAAAACTTGTTTGATTCTATTAATAATTTAATTGGTGCTGGTAGCGAACTCGGTTTGCTCTTATAATATTAAACTTTAAGGTGGCTCAGCGAATAATCCGCCCAGTTACCATGTTTCTCCGTTGTGAATTATTAGCATTAACATAGGATTTTAAGTGATTTTAAATGATAACAATAGTAATGGGAGTCCATAGCGGACCACAGCGGGCTCTAATGCAGAAGGCCGTATGGTCTTCCATACTTCTACTACTACTACTTCCATCGTAACGTATGGCCATTTTTTTAGATAATGACGAACCGAAGAAGATGAAAAAATATTTTTATATGTATCCCATAAATAATAATTATTAGTGCGGTGTTCCTTGATATCGCCTGTATAAGCTGCCATTTTCTTTCCCTTTCCCACTAACTCCACGGTCATAGGCTTCTGTCTTCTGGGGGTTTATCAATTTATTTAATTATATTTTATTACAAAATATATTCCATTAGGTAAATTTATATTTTATTCCACTTAAATTATCTTTATAGTATATCTTTAAATATTTTATAAGTATTAATGCATCCCAAACAGACAAGAAAACAAATAAAACTATCCCCAATTATGATTATTACTTTATTTGCTCTAAAAGCTCTACTATTAGAGCAAATAATTTCTTCACATACCTCTCTTTTTTAATAATACAAGGAATTAACAATTATTAAAAATTATTAATCAAGTCTTTTCGCAGTCAAAATGAAGCTCTAACACTCAAGAACGCAGGGGACTCCAATGTAACAGAATAATATTTCAAATATAACAAGCTTTCTCATATTTCTAAAACAGGAGCAAGTACTTACGATCCAGTTCTACTTCAGTTTCAGACACGGGCTTTCATTTTCAGTTGACTTTAACCGCTGAAAGGGGACGCTCGTGTTTCGTTCTTATACTGAACTTCGAATGTTCAATGTTTCGTACAAGTATAAAATAATTTCCTCATATAACTTTAGTGTTATGTGTTATGTGCAGGTTTTAATTTAAATTTTTGTGTCTGGTAAGTTTTGTGTTATGTCTTATTAATATCATTTCGTTTTTACTATTATTTATTAATTATTCGGGTAATTAACAACTATACAATTAATAATGGATACATATTTAATAAGTGACAAAGTGCTAATTATAAGTTACAGCAGTTATAGTTATACAATTATAACATTAACAACAAAAATATGTTTGAATATGTTGGAAAAAACAAAACAAATAGGTAATTATTGCCGGTAATAAATAACAAATAGTAAAAAATCTAATCATAATCAACTCACAAGTAACAATGATAATTCGTCAGTATATATACGTATTAAAGTGCATGTCTAGCTTGAAATAAAAACTTAAGTACAACAAAGATGTTGTACTTAAGTTTTTATTTACTTATAATTACATTACTAACATAGTAGTAAAAGTACTAAGTATTATCTTAGAAATAAACAGAGATAAATAGAAGTTTATTTTCATAATTATGACAATTATTATAATGTTCAATCACGGGTAAAATAAAAATGCAATAATATATAGGTTTTAGTTAGATTTAATTTTATACTATGTTTTAACAATGTAAATAAATAAATTAGATTGTGATGATCATGTCCTCCTATTAGATCCCAGTAACGGCGACAATTGTTGTTTTTGCGTTTTTTATTTAGATTTAAATAATTTACCCCCTCCCCCCCCCCCCCCTTCGTACCAGGGCCTTCTGCATCTTAAAAGTTTTATATTTATATGTACATAAATCACGCTAGCACGAAACACTAAACTCTGAACAAAACAGCCATACAAACTTCGTGCGTGAACTGAATCCCGGAGCGCCTCAACCGACCTGTTTTTTAAAAGAAGTAAGATGAGTTCCCTTTACTACTTATTTTTCTCCTGTGACTGGCGTAGTCATTTGAACTCCCTGAGGACTAAGATATAATGCATTGTAACCACTAAAAAAGATTTTCGGTTTCCTAGTGTAGAACCATACCAAAACACAGCAGCATTAAGCAACTAATTTACGCTGGTATTCTCTGAGACCGTGATCATTTACGCTCGAGGTGACCCGACCTTGCCTGGCCGAGCCTTACCCATTTGTGCTAAAACTATAATGTTGTAGGCCCAACCACGTTTATAAGTACCTGCTTAAAGCTATAATAATGATTAGTGAATTTCTGTTTTTCAGCCGATTTGCTTATCATCATATTGTACATAAACCTCTCACGTGTTATTTGAAAAATTTTGTAATAGAACAAAGTGGTGAAGCCATGCTGTGACTATTGTGGTTGTAACACGAATGAGTCGTCTCGACCGGGGTAGGATCATGCTCTTACAGAATACCAGCGCAAAAACGCAGATTAATGCTTCTGTGTTTCATATGGTGAGTGTAGAGAACCGAGATCCCTTTTTACAGTAAACGACGCATTCCATTTTAGTCGTCAGGGACAACAAGTTATCTGGAAGTAGAAGCTGGTATTCCATGAAAGCGTGATAGGACCACGCTCCCCACCCCCGATCGAACTGACATATTCGTGCTATAACAAATATAGCTGCAGCGTTGCTCTACCACGTATAAAACAACCAACAAAACCACCGTACAGCTAATATTTTTCACCTTAGACGCTGTTCTCCGTTTGTCCCTTAAATTAATATATCCCTGAAGCTTTAGCATTTTATTTATGAACTAGCGCCCCGCCTCGGCTTCGCCTGGGTCGGATCTATTTATGTGGCGTCAGAGTCAAAAGGAGACCGAGATAATAGGAAACACGGTATATTGTATTCAATTTCATTAACTCGCAGGCTAAATCTTAAAGATGTATATATTTGTTTTTTTTAAGTGTCGCTTTTTCGTTTCATTAAGTTTTAAATTATAACGATTCTAAAGAAGTTTTCACTTAAAATATATTCACACAATATGAAATGCAGGCTGTTTAGTACCAAGTTTTTTAAGTGCTAAGTTCAATATGTAAAGGGCTGTATTGATGATGGCCGTAATGACTTTGAATTATTATTTTTTGGTTCTATAAACATGATTCTCTGCATTTCACGTAACTTTTTAAACTTTGATCATTCTGTATAACTTTTAATCGCTATACGACTTTTGGGACACTCTGTATATCAGATATTTTGATTATTTTAACAGGAAATATTTTAATTTCCTTCGTTCTAATAAAGTCATCAAAGGAAATGATTCTACGCAGAATCAGTCAAAAAAAGTTAAACACTCATCAATGCTAATTTATTACATCCATTTTCTTAGAATACTCCTGCTACGGCTCTTTATCTGTTCATCAAATTTAATTAAAATCAGTTAAGCTGTTCCAAAGATTAGCCCGGACAGACAACATCTTAATGGCATGCAAACACTCAATTCACACTCGAAAAGACACACAATTTTGTTTATGTATAAAGATTAAAACGTAAAGTAACAGTATAGTATATAAAAACATCCCATTTCTGAGGAAATGACATAAAATCTCATTTCTAATGCGTGTTGGCGGACTTCACATATTTTTCTCCACTGCCGGGCACGTTAATATTTTGAACCCCTGTACAAATGGTAACGTAATATTAATGGTATTACACATAACTAATTTAAAATTATAAAGTTTGTACAACATATTTCAATATATATTATTACGGATAACTCAAAAACTATTGGCCAGACCTTGATCTAATTTTTATGGGACCACATGAGAAACGCCAGCTTTTAAATAAAAAAAAGAATAATCGAAATCTGGTTCACGTAGAACAAAGCTATGAGGTAACACACATAAATAAAAAGGAACCTACAGTCGAATTGAGTACTTCCTCCTATTTCAAATAGGTAGAAAAGAAATAAATTTACTACAGGAAGCTAAAGATTATAATAAAATATAAGGGGAATCATGAAAACTCAATAATTTAATACGAAAAATATGTGTTTAATGAAGTGTTTTTGAGTGTGTACAAACACAAGACAAAATGGTTTTACTACCGCACGCGACGGTAATTACATAGGTTTTAATTAAGCAAACAGATATCATTAAAACTTGCTTGCAATCCTCTTTTATTTAAGTGTAAGCTAATATCATAAAATATGATTTAAAGTGGTTATAAAACGGAACGTGTACTATTAGCTAGTGAATCCACCATTTTGTAATTTTTTTTGAAGGCATAGATATTATTTCCCGTTAGACGCGGTAAAACTAATATTACAATTGTAGTCTAGATATTATGAAGAACAAATAGACTTCCATTTCATTATACGCTACAATTTGTGATGGGCTCATTTCCCATACAAAAATAAATTGTCTAACAATTTCATTGGTACCGGCGCGCATCTGTATCGTTTTCCTCACGTATTATACGTTTTTTAACGAGCACTAAATCCCTTAGCTACCACATAGATTAATGAAATATTTAATACAATATTAGCTTAATTAGGTTTACTAGGGGACCTTAAAATACTAAAACAGATTGCTTGAACTATTTTACACCAATGCTCGATTACTCGCCGAAGATGATAAAACACGCTTACTAAGCTTCTCAAATTCTATTCATTTTTACCTTGAAGACAACCACATTGTAATCGGATGGAAGGACAGATGCTGGCAACTCATTTAAAACTTTTTTAAGCAACTTCCAAAAAGAGGCGATATCTTCGCTGATTGTGATCCAATTTTGATGATTCTTTTTTCATTAAATAGGTTATAATCATGGGTGGTTATTATTATTATTGGGGTTATCTATAAAGTTTTCTCATCTGGTTGGGCTGCTTAAATATATAGTTGTAAACGAAATATATAAACATACATAAATATCAATAAAATAGAATGAATACATAAAAAATACATAAATATATAAAAAACCCAACCAGATGGAAGCCCTCGGCAGGGGAGACCAAACGGCCGAGGGTTAGGGGGAAAGGGAAAGGACCCGGCGGGCGATGCGGACGGTATCGAGGAGCACCGCCTTCTGCATTTTAGCTTGGAGCTGTCCGTCACGGAGTCCCAGTCACCTCAGATGACCTGAGAGGCTAACTGGGATTGACCCGTTCGCAGAAACGACCACAGGAATAATTTCGGCCGGCAGACCCCCCCACATGTCGGTCACCTCGTGAGCCAGGTCCAGATATTTTATCAGCTTATCTGTTTCGGCTTTCACGAGGTTCTCGTCATAAGGAATAGTAATATCGACCAAAAATATACTTGACTGTGCCCATTATTATTATTAGTATTATTACTAGACTGAAATGTCCCAATGCAGAGCAAAGGCTTCCCTATTTACTCTTTATACTTGTCTCACTCCAGAGCCACCATAGACCAGTCCTTTATGATGGAGTCAGTTCATCCCGCCATCTCCGCCTGGGTCTACCCCGCTGACATTTGCCTTTTATACGAACCCATTGAGTTGTCACTTTAGCACAATTGCCCATTGGTCATTTGCCATTCGGCACATGTGTTAAGCCTAGTCTTATTTTCGCAACTTTTTGTGTGACATCAGCAATTTTTGATTTGGAACAGATTTCATTATTCCTAATCCGATCTACAAGTTTAATGCCAAGAATACTGCGTTCCATTGCTCTTTGACAAACCTTAAGTGTGAACCTCCGATGGACTGTCAAAGACCATGTCTGGGCACCATAGGTGAAGATGGAAAGTATTTAATAAATAATTGTGAAAAAAATGTCACCCCGAGGGTAGCAAATAAAACTTCTTTTTTAGCAATTTGAAGTCGGTTTTTACTTTTTGTTAAAATATAGGATAGGTCTTAAGATGACCATGGATAAAACAAAAATCATGTTTAACGTCCATGTCACACCTATGCCGGTAGTTGTTGGGAGCACTAAACTCGAAGTTGTTGACGAATATGTTTACCTGGGGCAAATAGTCACATTAGGTAAGTCCAACTTCGACCGAGAGGTCAATCGACGGATTCAACTCGGCTGGGCAGCGTTCGGGAAATTACGGCACATCTTCTCGTCAGGTACTCGTATACCTCAAAACTTGTAAACGAGACTGTACAACCAGTGCGTGTTGCTAATGATGACCTATGGAACTGAGACGTGGTCCTTCACTGGTGGCCGTATGAGGAATCTCAAAGTCGCTCAGCGAGCTGTGGAGAGGGCTATGCTCGGCGTTTCTCTGCGTGATGGACTTAAAAAAATCGAGGATATCCGCAGTAGAACCAGAGTAAGCGACATAGCTCAAAGAATTAGTATGCTGAAGTGCATTGAAGACCGTTTACCAGCTACGAGTATAGATCGACAAGTGCCAGTAAAAAAGAGATGTTGAGTTCTGACAGTTCGCTTTTGTTCTGAATTTCACAGTTAGTTCTAAACCAACTGATGTTGCTTCTAAACACAATCACATACTCAAATACATCGGGGTATACCATTTCATTTTATTTCAGATATTTTACAGCACTCGGTTTCATGAAAAACGAACGGCCAATACTATTTTAAAAATATAATGAAAAAGAGTGTATCGTACGCAACATATTTATTACAGTTTACTGATTTCGATATCACGTGACATGATTTCAGTCGCTGATATATAAATTTCCAATTGAATGACTCTCAATAATTAGATAGATAAGATTTGAACGTTTCGTATCACTTTGACAGAGTAATCATCACATTTTAATTATAGAACTATGTTCATTTGGTTTAACGATTGGTGTAGACATGCCTTATCATCATTACAGCCCTTTATAAGTCCACTGCTGAACATAGGCCTCCCTCAAGGAATGCCACAAAGCATGATCCTGAGCCACCTGCATTCATCGACTTACTTATTAGATATGCCTACCGTAATCATAAAGTTTTAAGTACGATAAGGCGTTATTGATAGATATATGTAGACAGATTTTTACTGATGTTAGAACTCCTTTTCTACCTAAAAGTCCGTCTGGATAGCCATATACCACCATCTTGTCTATTTTTGCCGCCAAATAACACTACTTGCACCATATAGCAGGACTTGTATAGAGTGCCAGTATACTCATAAATACAGGCTGCGAGGCATTCCATTTTAGCCCCCAGAGGTGGTAACGTACCTGTAACTTTCTTTGTTTGAATTTGGCTGAAGATGTCCATCATTTATAACTTCCATTTTATAAAAAAAAATTGTTTTATATCCACTTCCTGGACCATTCGGTACACATCTAAGCGTAACATGTGCTTGGTTAATAATGTCCACTAAGACTATTTTCGGTTACGGCGGCCAGTCTCAACAGAGTCTAGCTATTTTCACAAAACATGGTTAAGGTGTACGAATGTGTGCGCATGCACAGATGAATCCGATATGACCGGATCTGTCGCAGGACTTTCAGCGCAATGTCTTTTTTGAAGCACGGGTATAAGCCACCGCCAACTCCCTGAATCCATATTGCTACTGAGAACTTATTGAAAGAAAAAACCAATAACCGATATTCGAACCCGGTACTACATGATCAGCAGTTACGTTTACGACCACTAAGCAACGAGGCTGCTACTAGAACGACGTAACGATATCGTGCTATTAAAAAAAGATCTGGTTCTTTTCTCCATAGTCATGTAATATATAAAAAATATTTTTTTTGTTCGTAATTTATGCGCTGCCATGCCGTTCATCAGATTGCGCTAAAATTGTGTCAACTTATTACTTGCACTTGCGTGAAGGTTATAGGCATAGTACAATTAAATTACAGTAGGTGGCGCGCGTATCGTACCCAAAATTATTTGAAAATCATAATCATAATAATTCAACTTCAATGAATGTATTATCCTTCCTAATTCCTAATTAAACAATACTCGTATAACTGTTCCAAATTTAAAACGATATTTCCACAAATATTTTACAGCGGTAGCAGTGCGCCGGGTGATAGCTATTTGATCATTGATAATTATCAAGGCAATAAAGTTAGCGTAATTAGGGCTGCATGACAATTTCAGTTTTTTGTTTACTGTGATTAATACTCGTATTGTATAATTTACTGTCCATAGACTTTCAGTGTTTCAGTCCATCTAGTGGGAGCCGTCCTCCACTTTTATCTACATAATATTTCATCATCATACATATACATCTAATACTACATTTTATATAACACTGGTAGTAAAACACAACTAAAAGAGAATGAATGTTCCTTTTGCCATTTCTTCTATGATCAATGTCACCTCGTAATTTTTCATTTTATTCATTTCATCACTTCAGATATTTTAATTTTATTTTATTCTTTACGTTGTCGTAAATTACTTACTGGGCTTTTACACGTAAAATTTCTTAACTTAATTAACCGGTCATATTTGATATGAACCCAATTAAATAGCTTATCATAAAACAGAGCATTAAACGCCTTTCGAATTGCACTTATCTAATTGAATAATAAACATTTATGAGGTCAGTTAGCACGAAAAATGAATCACATCTATTTTAACCGGCTCAAAAAAAGGAAGAGGTACTCAATTAGACTGTATTTTTATATGAGTGTTACCTTAGTAATGTTCTGAGGTAACACATAAAAAATGTACTTTTTCTAGGTGAACCGATATACTCTATTCTAGGTGAACCGATATTGATGTTTCTCTTTTATTTGAGAGCTGGTGCTTCTCATGTGGTCCCATATAAATTTGATCAAGATCTGACTAGTAGTTTTTAAGTTATCCTTAATAGTGCGTATTTAACTGACTTCTACTTCTTGTACTATTATTTATTCTGTTCTTCGACTACATTGATGATGTTCTCAATGAAATTTTTAATTTTGTAAATAAAATTATTTATAAAATGAAATTATTTACAAAATTAAAAATTTTGTACAACCTACTTCTCTTAAATATCTGTGTTTTAATATCTCATACCAATTTTACTTTTCTTAATACTAAGATATCGACTTTAACAAGGATGAATTTTTATCATCCCCACTACTACGTGTGCAGTTTACATTCATAAATTGCACAACCCGTTAAAATTATTTGTAAGCTATACACCTTTTCCGTGTGGGATTAGAACTCGCGAGCCCTTAGCACCGAAGCTCAATGCAAAGCCAATGTTATGCATTGAGCTTCGGTATATTATATATATATTTATTGAATAAGGGTGACAAACGAGCACACAGTCCACCTGATGGTAAGTGGTTGCTGTGGCCCATACACATCTACATTTATCTTCGTTTGCGAATTAAAATGCAGATGCGTTGTCAGCCATGAAGACTAAGATAGAATGCCTCTTTTCCAGTAAAAAGGGTCTCTGGTGCTCTACACTCACCATACGAAACACAGCAGCATTAAGCTGCTATTTTACACTGGTATTCTGTGAGAGCGTGGTCCTTCCCCGGTCGAGCCGACCCATTTGTGCTACAACTATACTATAACTATACTATACTATAGCTGCAGCATGGCTCTACCACGTACAAAATGTATATGTTAGACGAGGAAATTCTGAACTGAGAGGATTTATTATTTTTAGGATCGAACCTTTTGACGCTGCTCCCTTGCCACCGCGTTGATTATTTTAGGTCAAGTTCATATTTATATATTATATATGTATTCATAGTTATCCGCCATTTTTTCGAAAGTCAACTTTTTGGTATTTATTAGGGTTTGAGTCCCGGGACGTCTCGTGTCTCGAAGTCCCGGGACTTTTCGTAATTTAAGTTGTCTCAAGTCCCGGGACTTTCGGGTCGAGACTCGAGACGAGACAAGATTGTCAAAATTGTTATGTAATCATTTTTATTTTCGAATAATTGAAGGATTCTAGCGCCTTGTGTTAGTTTAATGAATAATTACTTGGTCTACTACGTAACTACTGAGTACGCAACACAATAAATGAAACAAAAACTATTGGTAAATCCAATTGAGCAAACCTTCGCATTAAAAAAATTAGGTATAGCATGATTATACGGAATTTTTTAAAGTAGTTTAAATAAACACAAGTTTTCACTAATAACCTTATTATACTTCCAATTTTCTGATAATTTGATGTCAAACTTCAATTTGATAAAAGATTGGAAAATCCAAAGTGCACGACTCATAATGCTCATATGATCATTATATATATGTCATCATATTCATGTCACTCCATAAAGTCCAAGACGTATTTAAGTATAGATATTACATCCTACTTACTTTTAGTAGCTACGTACTACTATTATTTATTCTAATAATCGAGTATGTATGAAATTTGTTAATCGAATATTTTGTATTTATTTGTACGGCGATCTTTTTGAGCCGCTGCAAACAACCGATACAGTATCCACTCACAACGGCGGTTGACACCGAGAACTAACCGAGGGAGGTACACGCAGAATCTATTTACTAAAGTGAATGCTAACACAAGGCTGCAAAAACACCGAAAATTTCGACATTTAGCTGCCAAAAAATTAATTATAACTAAACAAAAAGAAATTAAACTACCATTTACATTCAATGGCTTCCCACATGATAGATGACGAGTTTTAAAAATAGATTGAGTTGAATAATTGATATTTTCAAAAGTTATTGTGTTTACAAAGCCATACGGACTTGATAAATCCACACCATAAGCTACTAAAACCCCTTTTTTATGTAAAAATAGCAATTAATCGATTTAAATAATATTAATAAGTTCAACAATCATTTATCTTTCTGAAAATGTGCTTTTTATATCATTTATATGTATAATATGATTGCTAGACACGATTTCATGCGACAATACGTTGGATTCTTGATTTTTAGGCGCTAGTAGAACATACCTATGTGCCTTGAGCTTACGGCATGCAACATGTGATTATGAGAATTAACAATGAGATTATAAACTATGATTAGATACTAGAATTACTAGATAATGGTAAAGTTATTAAGAATTAGTATGATTTTTAACTAAGATCGTTTCATAACTATAAGTTTTAACTGTTCAGAAATGCATCTTTGTGCGACTAAAAGAAATAAATAAAGCAATTATTAAGACTGAAATTAACGTTAAAGTTATTTAATTTTCTGTTTAATTGTTTAATAAAAAATGTTGATTTTCTACAAAAAATTGCCACTTTTTAATACGTTTCACCAGAAACTAAATCAACTAAAATTCATCAAAAGAGGCTTACCCATCTTAAATAAAATAAAAAAGCTTTTTTTAAAGTCTTAAAGTCCCGGGTATTCCAGGGACATTGATTATAGCCTGTCCCGTGTCCCGAGACTTTGAAATTGTCGGGAATTCCCAAACCATAGTATTTATCTTAGTCAAATGTATTTCTATATTTGTGTAATTTAAATATATTTATTTATTATATTACGTATTTATTAAGCATATAATTATTATATTTATGTCAAGTGTATTTTCTACCAACTTGCGTACACTCTTACCATTTTACCCAGGTCTTTATATCCTCTGCAATGTGCTTGCTGCTAGAAATCGCTTCTGAGCGATAAGGCCGTCAATTGTATCTTTAATAAAAAAAAAATTCTCATATTTTTTGGTTCATTCATTCAAATCTTATGGCACCCACGTGATATATCATAATCATCATTCACACATCATCAATCGGCTGCTGGACATACACTTCATCCAAATCACACCACTTTACCCGATCTTCGGCTTCACGAATACAGTGGCTGCCAAGTTTCTTGTGCACTCTCGCTTCGTCTAGGAAGGGGATGCATGAATTAAGTTGCCAATGCGCGTTTTATTATCATTAATACGTAACGAGACGAGTTGACACGGCGTGCATTTTAACTTTATCAAATTTACTTTACGTAAAATCATTTGCCGCTACAGCTATTTGTTGGGGATTTATTTTTATTATTAAGCATGTGAAAATCGAGTCATTGAATACTTCTCCAACTGTCGCCGAGTCATTACTCGCATTGTCATATTTGGCTATAAGGAATTACCGTGATTATGTCTTTTTAGAAAATAGATAAACTGTTGCGGTAATTTTATTATGATGTTGTGCAACTAGCAAATATAACAGAAACAGAAACAGAAACTTTTTTATTCAATATAGATTATAAATAATACTTATTGAAAGTCACTCTTTTGTATGATTACCACTGGTTCGAAAAAAAACGTCTGTCCTGGGAAGAACCAGCAAGAAACCCAGCGGGACTTTTTTTTAAATAACAGCTTACAATCATGTATGTTACACAAATTAACAACAAAACAAATTAGAAATAGCTTGGTAGCGATCACCTCATTTCCAGGGGTTATTATCATCTATAAATTCATTAATATTATAATAACCCTTTATATACAAACTTAGTTTAATAAAGTTTTTGAACTTTGAGCAGGTCAAATTTTGTATATTTTCTGGAATTTTGTTGTAAAAGCGTATACATCGCCCCAAGAATGAATTACTGACTCGATGGAGTCGAGTAACTGGTACTACTAGCTTGTGTCTGTTCCTAGTATTTACAGAATGAATATCACTTATTTTTGTAAAACTACTTTTATTTTTGTGTACGTACATTACATTTTCATAAATGTATTGAGAGGCCAAAGTTAATATATTAATTTCCTTAAATTTTTGTCGCAGCGACTCTTTAGGCTTTAAATCATACATTGCTCTTATGGCCCTCTTCTGTAAAACAAATATAATTTCAGTGTCAGCTGCGTGTCCCCATAGCAAAATAACATACGACATTATGCTATGGAAATAGCTAAAGTAAACTAGTATAGCTGTGTCAACACTAGTAAGACTTCTAATCTTTTTTACGGCATATGCTGCAGAACTAAGTCTGCTTGCTAGTTTTGATATATGGAGGCTCCATTGAAGCTTCGTTTCTAGTGTGATTCCAAGAAAAATGGTGGTATCTACAAGACCTAGTTTCTCCCCATTTAAAATTACTTTAGTATTTAATTGTTTGACATTTGGAGTCATAAATTTCATACATTTCGTTTTAGTGCCATTTAAATGCAAATTATTAACATTGAACCAATTTACTAATTTAGATATAGCGTTATTTACTTCGTCATATTTTAGCAATTGTCGACTTAATTTGAAAATTAAAGAAGTGTCATCTGCAAATAATACTATATCATGGTTATCTCCTACTTGTAAGGTAAGTCATTAATATATACAAGAAACAGAAAGGGGCCGAGAATTGAGCCTTGAGGCACGCCCATTTGTACCATCGACCCGGAAGAACTCATACCGTTAATGACAACTATTTACGTTCTCTTACTTAAATATGAAATAATTAATTTAAGAGCATCACTTCTTACACCGTAGTGTTTAAGTTTCCTGATTAATGTTTCATGGTGAACACAATCGAAGGCTTTGGATAGGTCACAAAATATACCCAAAGCATCCTGTGAATTCTCCCATGCATTAAATATATATTTAATTAGCTCAACACCGGCATCAGTTGTCGAGCGACCCCATGTGAAACCAAATTGATTTTTATGAAGTAAATTATTTATATTCATCATCATCATTATCATCATTACAGCCCTTCACAAGTCCACTGCTGAACATAGGCCTCCCCCAAAGAATGCCACAAAACACGGTCCTGAGCCACCTGCATCCATCGACTTCCTGCATGTCTTACCAGGTCGTCACTCCATCTCGTGTGGGGACGCCCTACACTTCGCCTACCGGTACGAGGCTGCCACTCGAGAACCTTTCTTCCCCATCGGTTGTCGGTTCTTCGAGCTATATGGCCGGCCCACTGCCACTTCAGCTTACTAATCCGTTGGGCTATGTCGGTCACTCCGGTTCTACTGCGGATATCCTCATTCCTAAGTTTATCACGCAGAGAAACTCCGAGCATAGCCCTCTCCATAGCTCGCTGAGCGACCTTGAGCTTCCTCATACGGCCAGCAGTGAAGGACCACGTCTCAGTTCCGTAAGTCATCACTGGCAACACGCACTGGTTGTACAATTTCGTTTTAAGGTTTTGAGGTATGACTGACGAGAAGATGTGTCGTAGCTTCCCGAACGCTGCCCAGCCGAGTTGAATCCGTCGATTTAATTATTTATATTAAAGAAATTTAACATTTGATCAAGAATAATTTTTTCAAAAATTTCAATTTCTAAAAAAATGTTGGTAGTACAGAAATAGGTCTAAAATTGGCGGGGTCTAATGTACTACCAGATTTAAATAAAGGTATTACTTTACTATACTTCATTAAATCAGGACACACACCAGATTCGATACTAGTATTAAAAATAATAGCTAAATGAGGCGCGATTGTATCTATTTTAGACGCAATAACTTTAACGGAAATCCCCCACAGATCCGCAGTTTTCTTAACATCAATAGTTTTAAAATATTTTACAATATCTTTTGATGATACTTTATGAAATGCAAAATTCTTTGTACACGCATTTACATTTTGTTTAAGTAATGATTCGGCGACCGCAGGAGAAGAATTCAGTGACTTAGTGGTTAATATCGGAATATCAGTAAAATATTTCTCAAAAACCATTGCAACGTCCTGATCTGATTCGGTTACTAACACTAACACTAAACTGGTAGTTTGAATTGCGAGAGTTGATTTTACCAGTTTCGCTATTAATTATACTCCATGTCATTTTAATTTTATTAGAAGCCGTCTTAATTTTGTTGCTCAAATGCAAAAACTTGTCTGTGGAACACTCTTTTAAATATTTTTGAATATTTTTTCACATATTCCCTAAATTCGACGCTATGATTATATGACCTTTCATGGTAAAGATCATATAACTTATGTCTGCTCCTATGGACTCCTACTGTCGCCCATTCATTAAATGACCTCCGACTGTTCAAGGAGAATATTTAAGAAGTAAAAGTATTATTAAATTCATTGCAAATAAGCTTAAATAATGTTCCATACAAAAAATTTGGATCATTTTAGTATGAAAGTGATGGAAGTTTCTTCACTATGTTACTTTTAAATTTCTCCAAGCGACGTGCATTTACTGGAACAAACACAACTTTCTCATCTACTTGCTTTTTGTGAACATAAGGTAACGAAACTACCTGTCCACAGTGATCAGAACTTAATTTTTGAATTATACATTTATGCAACGGCTTCACATTTGTAAAAATGTTATCTATACATGTTGCACTAGATTGAGAAATACGCGTTGGCTCTAAAAATAAATTAAAAAGACCATATGATTTAAACAATGATCTAAATTTAATATTGATTGAGGAAGCTTCTAGGAGATTGATATTAAAGTCTCCACATATTACAACAGATTTATTCTGTTTATTAAGCTTAGCAAAAACTTCCTCCATAATTTTTTCAAAAGTATCGCATATAGAACATGGGCGTCTGTGACGCTCACAACAATGAGGTGCTCAAACTCAACACATGCCATTTCTACAGTTCGCTCAACAGAGAGGCTCACAATATCTTTACGTTCTTTACATGACAATAATTTACTAGCTAATATTAAGGAGCCACCTCTTAAAACCGTTTCTCTATTGAAAGAACTGACCATATAAGTTCGTTGTCACCATTCGTGACTAAGATGGAATGCCTCATTACCAGTAAAATTAAAAGTTAAAAGTTATATTATATAACTTTTGTTTTAGAATAGACCTCGAGAGATTTATCCATGGCAAAGGGTTTTGATAATCAAGTACTGTAGCAGCGTGAGGGCCACTTAAAGAAAAAAAAAACAAAGCAGTACTTTATCAACATAAAGTCCTTTTGATTTTGTTGAGTTATTTCTGTGTTTGTCTCAGATCTGTAATATTATAAATTTCGTATAGCTATTATATTTATTACTTTAAATATATGTATTATTTTACCGTGTAGTGACGGTGCAAGAGAACCCAATACTCCATATTGTACTTTTTATTTTATTTATTTTATTTTTATTGTACATGTACATCTTATTTAAATATTTTATATATATCTGGTTTGTCTGGAAGAGATTGCTATGTAGCAATAAGACCGCCCTTTGTATATCCCTCAATAATTGTTTAGTTTTTCTTTTTTTATATTTTTCACTTTTCTTGGTATACAATATAGAGTTTTGTATTGTATTGTATATTTTAAATTTGTTATCATCTTAAAGTGAGAATAATAAAGAATAAAAAAATAAATAAATATAAAGAAAAATTTCTTATATTACAAAAAGTAATATTAAGATTGCCAACTCGCGCGACAATCGTAGCATCTTTGGCAATCTATGGGGGACGTCTATGATCAGCGATGTACTTTGATATTGCTGTAATTTTGCGGATGATGATGGAAACCTTTTATAAGCCATTTCATTTAAAGTTTAATTGAGTACTTTGTGGAACACATTAATTTTAATTCTCTAGGTACTAGTCACACCATTCCCCGGAAAACGGATCCAAGCGGACTAAATTTGTAAATTAGTTTATAAGGAGTTCGCAGGGTTCTATGAAGGTTCATGTAACTTTAATTAAACATTAATACGCCTTATAACATTGAAATCTATTAAATGAGTGAAATATTGAAATGTACGTGAAAACTTTTGGGCATTTTTGGATGTAGATGTGATAGACATAGCGTCACGTCTAAAATCCTCTAGGAGGTAAGCAAGATCCAAAAAGCAGCGAGCTACTCAAACCATGTTTAGCCAAAAAATATTGTGAAATTAGTGATAAGTAGCCAGCCCATTGCCTTACAGCTTACACAATCGGAAACTCCATACCCCATGTGCTACTTACCTAGCATATCTTTTACGATATGCTAGGTAAGTAACACAGTTGGCACATTCTTTATTGTTAGAAGTCCCACATAAACATAAGATCTATAAGTCCCAAACCAACATAGATGGATTTGGATGTACCTTAAGTAAAATGTGATGTTTTACCTTCCACTAAGAGTTTCTCATGTTTTTTATTGCACAAGGGCAAACACTCAGACTGTAGCGCCATCTAGTTTACCAATCAACACAGATTTAAAACAATTATTTTTAGACCCTACAAAAACGTTTTCTGCTGAACCTCAGCTGTCAGCTTAGCTTCGTTTGTATTTGTTTTTATAATTGTAAACAGATCATAATGATATAGCGGGTATAAGGGGTACATAGAATAGAACAGAATAGAATCATTTTTATTTAATATAGATTAAAGTAATACTTATTGAAAGTAATTTTTACTTTTACCACTGGTTTGTAAAATATCTCTGTCCTGGGAAGAACCAGCAAGAAACCCAGCGGGACATTTTTTTTAAAAGCATAATTTACAATATAATATTTTTTACAATTGTTATGAAAACATTTAGAAACAACTTGGTAGCTATCACCTTATTCCCAGGGGTTATTATCAGTCATGTACTCTTTAGTAGTATAATAACCCTAACTAGACAATTATTGCTTAATAAATATTTTAAACCTTTTGATTGAGAGACCTTAGCGAGAACAACTGTCCACAGTGATCAGAACTTGAATTTTGAATAACTAATTTATGTAAGGGCTCATCGTCAATAAAAATATTATCTATACAAGTTGCATAAAACCCTGCAATACTTGTTGACCCTAAGAACAAATTAACAAAGTTGTATGATTTGAGCAATGATATAAACTTAATACTCATGGAATAACTTCTAAGGAGAATGATATTTCAGATCTAAACTTAGTTCAGATCACCGTGGACAACTGGTTCCATTACCGTATATGCACAAAAAAACAGGAAATTGAGAAAATTGTGTTTGTTTCTATTAATGCAAAACGCCTGGAGAGATTTAGAAGTAATATGGTAAAAAACATTCCATCTTTCTTATCAGAACAATGCAGACTATTTATATAGAGAATTATTTACTCTTATAAGCAATGAATTTAAAAAACATTTACTTCTAAAACATTCTCCAGAAACAGTCGCAAGGCATTTAATGAGTGGGCGACAGTAGGAATTCATAAAAGCAGAGGAAGGTTATATGACCTTTACCATGAAAGATCATATAATCCTTTTTTTTTTTTTTTTTTTTATAGGAGAGGGGGCAAACGAGCATGCGGCTCACCTGATGGTAAGTGACTACCGCCGCCCATGAACAACCGCAACACCAGGGGAATTGCAGATGCGTTGCCGGCCTTTTAAAAAGGAGTAGGCTCTTTTCTTGAAGGTCCCTAAGTCATATCGGTCCGGAAAAATCGCTGATGGTAATCGATTCCACAAGGAAGTCGTGCGAGGAAGAAAACATCTTCTAAATCGCACAGTGGTGGACCGCCAATCATCCAGATGGTGTGGATGGTATCGGGAGTTCTGCCGCGATGTGCGTTCATGAAATTTGGCGGCTGGGATTAATCCGAACAATAAAATCCTTCCGATGCTTTTAAAGAATATGTCATAATTTATTCTAAAATGTTTAAAAGAGTTTGCTCCACAGCCAAATCATTACATATTAGCAACAAAATTAAGACGGCTAAGAATAAAATTAAAATGACGTGGATTATAATTAACAGTGAAACCGGTAAACACAAACCTCGTAACTCAAACTATCAATTAAAAATTAACTTTGAATTGACTAAATCAAATCAAGAAGTCGCAGCGGTGTTTGAGAAATATTTCACTGATATTCCTATCTTGACAAATGAGTTTCAATGACTCATTTGTCAAGATACTTCTCCAAATGTCGCCGAGTCATTACTCAAACAGAATGTTAACACATGTTTAAAAGAATTTAGAGTTTAAAAAGTATTACCGCAAGATTTTTTTTTTATAGGAGAGGGGCAAACGAGCATGCGGCTCACCTGATGGTAAGTGACTACCATCAGGCCCATGAACAACTGCAACACCAGGCAGGGAATTGCAGATGCGTTGCCGGCCATTTAAAAAGGAATACGCTCTTTTCTTGAAGGTCCCTAAGTCGTATCGGTCCGGAAAAATCCCTGATGGTAATCGATTCCACAAGGAAGTCGTGCGAGGAAGAAAACATCTTCTAAATCGCACAGTGGTGGACCGCCAATCATCCGCATCCGCATCAACCGATGTGCGTTCGTGAAATTTGGCGGCTGGGATTAATCCGAACAATTCCTCAGAGCACTCCCCATGGTAGATGCGAAAGAAAATGCAAAGGGATGCAACATCTCTTCGCAGTGCCAATGAATCGAGCCGTTTGGAAAGGGCTCGGTCGTCGAAGATTCGAGCCACTCTGCGCTGGATGCGGTCAAGTGGAAGGAGCTGGCACTGGGGAGCCCCTGCCCAGAAATGGGAACAGTATTCCATGTGAGGCCGAACCTGCGCCTTGTAAAGTTGCAGGCGGTGTGCCGGCATGAAATACTGTCCCGCTCTGCTGAGCACGCCAAGCTTATTAGAGGCCAATTTGGCCTTCTCTTTCAAGTGACCACGAAACTGCACGTCACTCGATATGTCGACTCCGAGGATACCAATACTGGCTGAGGCAAGAAGGGGAGTGCCTTGAAACTGAGGAGATACGACAAAGGGGTTCTTTTTAGCGGTAAACGCGCAAACTTGTGTCTTCTGAGGATTAAACTGGACTAGATTTAGGCGCCCCCAATCCGAGACTTTGTTCAGCAAAGACTCGACTTCAGACACAAGTTTGTTCCGGTACTCGGCGACGTTTTCCCGAGAAATATTGGCACAGCCGGTGTATAGAGCATCACCAGTGCTGTCATCCGCATAGCAATAAATGTTACCAGTTAGCAACATATCATTGATATGCAGAAGAAACAGCGTTCGTGATAGCACACAGCCTTGTGGAACACCAGCGTTAATAGGCTTGTAGTCAGAACATGCACCGTCTACAACAACCTTGATGCTCCGATCTGCAAGGAAGCTGGTGATCCAATTGCACAATTTCTCGGGAAGCCCATAGGAAGAGAGCTTCGAAAGAAGCGCTTTGTGCCAAACCCGATCGAAGGCCTTCGCAATGTCCAGACTAACGGCCAACGCCTCCCCCTTGGACTCTACTGCCTCCGCCCATCAATGGGTCAGGTAGACCAGAAGATCACCAGCTGATCGACCCCGACGAAAACCGTATTGGCGGTCACTAATCAGCTGGTGATCCTCAAGGTACCGTATGAGCTGGCAGTTAATAATGGATTCCATTATTTTGGAGAACAAGGAGGTGATCGCGATAGGCCTATAGTTGGACGGGTCTGAGCGGTCGCCTTTTTTAGGGATCGGGTGGACAAATGCTGTCTTCCATGAGTTCGGGACTACGCCTTGGGAGTAGGAGTACCGAAAAAGATGCGTTAAAACCGGTGCCAACTCCGGAGCATACGTCCTCAGTACAATTGGGGGGATTCCGTCAGGACCATTCGACTTCAGGATGTCCAGGGAGAGAAGTGCTTTGCGAACCGAGCGCTGTGAGAACAGCACATCCGGCATGGAGTTGGACGCAAAAAGAGAGCCTAAAAGTTCAGCCTTGTCTTTTGCGTCTTGGGCCAGTGAGTCGTCCTCCCTGTGCAGAGATGGTAGTGATGGCTTACAGAAATTCCCTTGGACAGCCTTGGTGAGAGACTAGAATGCACGGGTCCCCGAAGGAAGGCGAACTAGTTTCTCGCCAATTCTGCCTATGTCCTTTGACTTTGCCTTGACAATAACTCTTTTGAAGGACCTAGAGGCGAAGTTATACTTCTTTTTAAGTGTGCTGGTGTTTACATCCCGAGTCAATAAAGCCGCAGCCCAGGCTTGATAACACTCCTGCTTACTGCGTAATGCAGTCTTGCAGGAGCGACCAAACCAAGGCTGAGATCTGCCTCCGATGGGTACCACATATGATGGAATAAATAGTTCCATTCCCTGTAGCACCACATCAGTGACAGAGTCAGCAACAGCGCTGGGATCATCCGGCGAGAAGCAAACCCGCCCCCATGGGTAGGATGCAAAGAAAGACCGCATTCCGTCCCAATCCGCCGACCTGTAATGCCAAACACGGCGGCAACCTGCAGAACGCAACCGCGAGGGGAGCGTGAGTGGCACCACACTCCGGATCAGACAATGGTCCGAAGAGCCGAGAGGGGCATTGACGGAAACCTGATATCCGTCCGGATGAGAGGTCAGGAGAAGGTCCAACAGGGAAGGTGTATGATCCTCCACATCTGGAATCCGCGTAGGCGAAGTAACCAGTTGTGTCAGACCATATGCCAAGGCAAAGTCATAAACAGATCTCCCCGCATGATCGGTTAAACGTGAACCGAGCCATTCGGCGTGGTGGGCGTTAAAATCGCCAAGGATCACGATCTCTGCGGATGGGACCTGTTGTAGCAAGGAATCTGTAGCCATTTGGACGTGGTCGATGAGTCGGTCTGTTTCGGCATTACCGCTATGGGACCTATAGAGGCACCCGTAGACGCGCGGATGGTCGTCGCTGTCTACGCGTAACCATAGGATGGACAGGTCCGAACCTTCAAGACTGCCGAGGCGTCGAGAACAGATGTCCTCTCTGACATACACGCAAACTCCAGCCCGAGGCACAAAGGAGTGCTCCAATTTGTACCCCGGGTAGGAGAGATACGAAATATCAGCCGGAGAGGAAACCTGCGTCTCGGTCAGAAAGAGCAAGGCCGGCTTCACCGTCTCGAGATGGTAGTGGACGGCGTTTAGGTTCGAGTGAAGTCCCCTGATGTTGCAGAAATTTACATATAGCGTGGCAGGGGTCACCATGGTTTTGTTGCTCAGTTTGCCCCGAGCAGTTATTGTGTTGAGCGGAATTTCGGCCCCCCTCCCCCCAGAATACGCGGGGCAGCCTGAGCACCCACGCTCAGGATTGGAATAACATGGTCGTGGATGCTCAGCGAGGGATTCTCCAGGGGTACTGGTACCCTCCTGGGGTAGTCTATTGTGTAATTTCGCTACCATTTTGATAGGGGGGGGGAGATTGGGCCTCCGGCCACCTGCACTCACCAGACGAAACGCAGAAGCAGAGCTTCTACTTCACGCCGGTATTCTGTGAGGTCGTGGTACCAACCCGGCTCGAGCCGGCCCATACGTGCAACAGCAAAAACTGCTGCGTGGCTCTACCACCTAATAAGATATTGTAAAATACTTCAAAACCATTGATCTAAAGAAAACTGCAGATTTGTGGGGGATTTCCGTTACAGTTATTGCGTCCGTAATAGATTTAATTGTACCTCATATTGCTATTATTTTTAATAAAAAATATTATATTTAATACTTGTATCGATTGTGGTGTGTTTCCTGATTTAATGAAGTATAGTAAAGTAAAACCTTTATTTAAATCTGGTAGTACATTGGACCGAAAGGAAAATTTTTGAAAAAATTATTTTGGATCAGATGTTAATTTTTTTTTTAATACAAATAAATTACTTTATAAAAACCAATTTGGTTTTACAAGCGGTCGCTCGATGTCTGACGCCGGTGTTGAGCTTATGAAATATATTTTTAATGCCTGGGAGAATTCACAAGATGCCTTAAGTATTTTCTGTGATCTTTCCAAGGCTTTCGATTGTGTTCATCATGAGACATTAATCAGGAAACTACAACATTACGGTGTAAAAAATTTGGCGCTCAGACTTATTACTTCATATTTAAGTAACAGAACTCAAAAAGTCGTGATCAATGGTAAAGCTTCCTCCGGATCGATAATATCAATGGGCGTTCCTCAGAGCTCGATTCTTGGCCCATTCCTGTTTAAATCTATATTAATGACTTACCTTATCTTATAGGGGGCAATCACGATATAGAATTATTTGCTTACGATGCCTCTTTAATTTTCAAACTCAAACGGCAGTTAATTAATTATGACGATGCAAATTAAAACGGCAATAAGACAAAGTGTATTAAATTTACAATACCTAACGTAAAACATTCGAATACCAATGTGCTGTTAAATGGGGAGGAGTTGAGTCTTGTGGATACCACTGTTCTCGGTATTACTATTGACGTGAAACTTAATTGGGGCCCCCATATATCTAAATTAGCAAGCAGAATTAGTTCTGCAGCATATGCTGTAAAAAAAATTAGAAGTCTCACAGATGTTGAGACAGCTAGGTTAGTGTATTTTAGTTACTTTCATAGCGTAATTTCTTATGGAATTTTGCTATAGGGTAATGCGACTGATATTGAAGCTATATTTGTTTTGCAAAAGAGAGCCGTTCAGGCGATTTATAACCTAAATTGTAAAGAGTCCCTCAGACAAAAATTTAAAGAAATAAACATATAACTTTGGCATCGCAATATATTTATGAAAATGTAATGTATGTACATAAAAACATAAATAGATTTAATAAGAATAAGGATGTTCATACCTTAAATACAGAATCAGTAATTGATTTATGGGTCAATGTATACGCTTTTACAACAAAATCCCAGAAAATATTCAAAGTTTGTCAATAAACAAGTTTAAAAGTTTTATTAAAGAAAAACTGTACAAAAAGGGTTATTATAATATCAAGGAATACATGAATGAAAATAACCCCTGGGAATAAGGTGATCGCCACCATGCTGGTTCTATGAAAAATCATGTAAAAATTGTATAAACGAAATTATTGTTAAGTGAAATATGTTTGAAAAAAAAAGTCCCGCTGGGTTTCTTGCTGGTTCTTCCCAGGACAGAGGTATTTTCCGAACCAGTGGTAAATAAAAAATTACTTTCAATAAGAATTATGTAATCAATATTGAATAAAATTATTCTACTCTATTCTATTAAAGTCTCCAAATACGACGGCATATTTATTCGGTTGATATTAAGAAAAATTACCATTCTCCTAACATACTTGGACTTGTAAAACGTAATATAACGTAACTTGATGAAACATAAAAGTACGGAGAAGTAATTACGCATTACGTTTTTGAAGTTATGTGGTACACTATTAATCTGTAAGATTTGAAAATGAAAGGCTTTTCTTAGTTCAATAATTAACAAAAACTTGTAGAGTTGTCATTGTCTGGAATTTAATTTCTATTCAGAAACAAAATCAATTTAGACTTTAGAAGAAGTATGGATAAAACGTTATTAGATTATTTCTTCATTATTAGATCTCTTTGGTACCTATTGATTTCTCTAGAAAAACGTAGTTACAGTTATAGTTTGTTTAGGAACATAAATAACTACGGATGCGTTAAATCTTAATTAAATAATTACGGCTGCGGAATAATTACGGATTAAGCTACTTAATATTGCGTTAAGCAAAGTTATATTATATTATTTAAGACGATTATTTATATTTCGCTAGCTTTTCAAATTAAACTGGTTACATCCATTAATTATATTGACAATGTTCTACATTTTGGCGATAGTCTCCGTACCAACATGGTAACACGTTTTTTCTAGTCCAAAATGGCCATTATTCTTTCTCGCCGAATAAACCTGCAAATAGCACAACTAACGAACTTGGCTTTTGTGCCACAAAGTATCAGTTCTAAAATACAGAACACATTCCTCACGGGCTGATGATTGCAACCAGCGTTCTCAATGCGAGGGTCTTATTTTATTTTATATAGAAATGAGGGTAATTAAAGAGCACACAATACACCTGATGTTAAATGGATGCTGTAGCCCAAATATATCAAAGATAGTATTTATTAACGATTAAAAACCAAAATGTGGTATATTTGACCGGTGCGTCGGTGGGGGGTAGCCATACGTACTTTGTCAAAATATATGTCTACGTAACGAAGCCGCAAAGCTCCCTAGATTAAATCTAGTTGCGCGTCGTGTTGTTTCGGATTTGCCAACCAACACAAGCTGCTTGCACTCATACAATATGCAGATCGGTCGAGCGATCGATCCGAGTCTGTATCCGAGTTTTCGCTGTCAACGAGCGATACTGTTATAATGTATGTATGTGTGGGTGAAATTGTTAGTATATCGTTTTAATTGTTATGGGTGACTTTCGTAGTGAAACACAATTGTATTTGTGTGCCCGATTTCCCCCGTAAAATGATATATCGCCAGCTTATTGCCACTTCAGTTTACTGATCCGTTGTGTTATGCTATATCAGAATTTAATATAATTCTACTGCACAATAAATGTATTTATTTCCCACATATCCTGATGATGCACTGATCTGATTGATACTGGTATTATGTGCAGACGTGGCCCTTTTCCGGTCGAGCCAACCTCATCGTTTTGCAGTCATAATAAGCATAGTGTACCTCTACTACGTCAGACGTAAGTATCACGACTCAACTAACAAATCCGTCTTTCCAGCGTGGTATATTTGAGGCTTTTCCTCCATACATCAATTTATCCATCCATCCATTTGCATTTTAAATAATAAATAAAAAGTAGGTATTAGAACCTTAAATATTCCTGCTGATAGTAAAAACGTGACGTGATATATGTATACGTCCGCTCAAATACTGGTATAACTATCTTTTATATATCTCTATATTTAAAAATCAAGCGCTGCCCGTTAGTCTTGCTAAAACTTAAAAATGGATCGACCGATCTTGATGTATTGTTTTGTGTGTGTTTAAATGGGTACGTACCTAGATGGTTTAGATTTACATTTTTACCCGGTAGGTAAGGTAGGCGCTGTTGTTGAGAAACACCCGCGCAAAACCGGGGCGGGTCGCTAATAAGAAAAAAAATAAACAATTAATATTAATGTACTTATTTAAAGCAAAAATAGACGACACAAGTATGATTCTATAGACTCGTATTACACTACTGAGGATTTATGCAAAATTACGTCTAAAAAAACATAGGAATTGATTCAGTAATAAAAATATGATACAAGCTGAAAGCGTAACATATCCATCCATTTTTGACATAAATCTTTAGATTGGCATTTTACATATTGTTCGGTATTCTCCATTTCTCGTTGGTCTTGCGTTAAAAATACGAGAAATGTGTGTCAAATGGCGGATTGGAACAATTTTTGTGTAAAAACAAATTTTAAAGGACTTTTTAAATTATTTTTATTGTAATTTAAATTCCTTTTTTCCCATTTACAACTAACCTTCCTCCAGTAATATGCGGTGATATGTTTATTTGTACTTTTGCATCCTTTTTAAAAAGTTTACAGGCACATTTGTTAAATTATTTCCGAAGAGAAATAATAACGACGATTTTATTATTATGAATTCTTTTTCTGAAATTTTCCGTTAATTATCAATCTGAAAGCGTAACAAAGCTGTATCCAAATAAAAAGAAACCGTGATTAAAGGAACTGAAACCTACTTTCATTAACAATCAAAGGGAGACAGATATTCTACAAATTGATAATGGAATATAAAAAACACCTACGATTGAAATTGGAAAAAGATAAGACAATTACAATATTTAATTTGCCAAATAAATTCTACGGCAACTCTAAATTCATACATGACATTATTATAATAATGTTCTTTACGACCTCCACAATATGAGGCTGAGTAGGAATTTTGATATTTATGGCAGCTGGTAGCTCGAAAGAGACGAGACAACCAACAAGCAATGACCGGAAATAACATCGGTATGATGACCAACAAAGCTCGAAGCTTCGTACTTCGATTTTCGTTGTTGACTTCCTGTACCCTGTTGAAAGGACCGTGTTATTAAGCTATATTATTAATCTACACGGCCGTTAAATATGTTGAATAAAAAGTAAATAAAAAAATAAAAATATATTCCGGCTCGATACCAAAAAGAATTTAAATAAAATCACATTACAAAATAATTAAGGCCCTGGCTTCAGAATGTGAAAATATTTAATTTCTTTTTAGTTAAAAGAAATTAACTTTCACGGATTTAATCGCGTTTATTATCTTATTTTATATTCCCGACGTTTCGAATAATTAACAGCACCCATGGTAACAGAATACTTTAGGGGAACTTACATAATACAAACTATAAGATCAATAAAAACCCGTATAAAAGAATACACACCTGATATTAATAATCGACGCTCCGAAAAGTCTGCAATCTGTGAACACGTACGGGATCACCCCCGTCACTATAGACTACAAACCGTCGCAAAAGACCACCAATTCCGATTGAGGATGATTTACAAGAATATTAAAATCAATAACCATGTGCTTGAGATCCTATAATATAAAATTAAACCCCAAACCAAATTTATCTTCTTTCTGCATAGATTGGAACAAAAAAGAATATTTATATTTTTTTTTTCAAGTTATATGGGGCCACCATTAATCGGTTCACATTTTTTTATAGGATAAGGGTGACAAACGAACACACAGTCCACCTGATGGTAAGTGGTTGCTGCAGCCCATAGGCATCTACATCTATCCTCTATTACAAATCAAAATACAGATGCGTTGTCACCCGTGAGGACTAAGATGGAATGCCTCATTTCCAGTAAAAAGAGTCTCTGGTTCTCTACACTCACCATACGAAACACAGCAGCGTTACGCTGCTATTTTACGCTGGTATTCTGTGAGAACGTGGTCTTTCCCCGGTCGAGCTGACCCATTCGTGATGCAACTATACTACTAATATAGCTGCAGCATGGCTCTACCACGTAAAAAAAAAGCAATTGACGAAGAAATCGCGTAGCATAAAAATAACCTCCCTTGTTTTTTTTTTAAAGTCGGCTAAAATACCTACAACACATTTATGTGTCTGTAAAATTAAATTAGTTATGGAACACACCAATCTTAATTGAACCAATTAATATTTTAATAATTCCTAAAAAAGGCGCTTTCGCAAGTACAGTTAATTGCTATTGTTAAGTCAATTTATTAGTGGCGACCCGTCCATGCTTTGCCTGAGTAAGATTCTATTGATGTGGCGTTATTTAGATTTAAGTTTATTATCAAAAATCATTGTTTTTATCACTTTTTTCTTTAAAAAAAGGACTTTATACATGTATCACCCCTGGCATTGCTTTCTATCTGTTAGTGAAGTTTCAAACAAAATTTTTCAAAATGATTACTCATGTCTTAATACCAATCAAATAAACTAACTCCTCAGCTCAATAAAAAGCAGTTATTTCGATATTATAGACGAACAATTTAATTTTATTAAACTACGAGTATGTATAGAGGAATAAACTAATTCCAAAACCATCATCCAATTACGTAATTGGCAATATTTCAAGCCAACATGCAAATTATTGGAAAAAGCATCCTAATAATATTTATTATTATAATTAGACTAATTTAAATTATTATTGTGTAATTAAGTTCATAACATTGCCAATATGACTTTCCTAAAAACATTTGCATCACCAGCTGCCTTTAAAAAAACAAGCCACTGTCGACATATTGATATAAAAACTACGGAATTGGTATATCAGGAAGCTCAAAGTCGCTCAGTGAGCTATGGAGAGGGCTATGCGCGGCGTTTCTCTACGTGATAGACTTAAAAACGAGGACATCCGTAGTAGAACCAGAGTAGCCGCCACAGCCCAAAGAATTAGTATGCTGAAGTGACAATGGGCCGGCCATATAGCTCGAAGAACCGACAACCGATGGGGAAGAATGGTTCTCGAGTGACAGTCTTGTACCGGCAGGCGAAGTGTAGGGCGTCCCGCCACTAAATGGAGTGACGACCTGGTAAGACATGTAGGATGTCAACGGATGCAGGTGGGTCGGAACCGTGCTTTGTGGCATTTCTTGGGGGAGGCCTATGTTCAGCAGTCGACTTGTGAAGGTCTGTAATGATTATGATAACAAAAACCTATGTCCTATAATCTTTGTGCAGAAAACTTTATAATTTCATCGCTAAATTATTTATATGGAATATGAATTATTATTATTAAAAACATCACAAGATGGTACTGAAAAAGTCTGAGTTCCCTAAAGACAGCCACAAAACACATTTTAGGGCCACACATTGTCTCACTACATGTCTTACCAGGTCGTCCCTCCATTTATCTTTTTTTTTTTATAAAAGAGGGGGCAAACGAGCATGCGGCTCACCTGATGGTAAGTGACTACCGCCGCCCATGAACAACCGCAACACCAGGGGAATTGCAGATGCGTTGCCGGCCTTTTAGAAAGGTGTAAGCTCTTTTCTTGAAGGTTCCTAAGTCGTATCGGTCCGGAAAATTCGCTGGTGGTGATTGATTCCACAAAGAAGTTGTGCCAATCATCCACATGATATGGATGGTAACGCGAGTTTTGTCGCGATGTGCGATGGTGAAATTGAGCGGCTGGAATTAGTCCGAACAATTCCTCAGAGCACTCCCCGTGATAGATGCGATAAAATACGCAAAGAGATGCCACATCTCTACGCAGTGCCAGTGTATCGAGCAGCTACCCTATCCCCATAACGGTTCTTTGAGCTGTATAGCCAGTCCATTGTCACATCAGCTAACCGGTCCGTTGGACCACGTAAATTACTCTAGTTCTACTGCAGATATCCTCCTGAAGTTTCGGTTCCATAAAACATCACTGGCTGGTTATCACTAGCTAGACTAGTTGTTCATTTTTGTTAAAAGATATTTTGGAATACTTGACGAGAAGATGTGTTGTAATTTTCCGAACGCTGCTCAACAGAGCTGGCTTTGTCGATTGATCTCCTCGGTTGAAAGGGAAAGAATGCGTGGGCAAAATGAAAACACAAAATAAAAAAACATGACCATACTAACAATTTGTATAAATTTATTATAATATCAAAGAAAGGTATGTACATATATTGTCGAGAAGAAAGTTGGATTCTTCTCGACAGCATATGACATCTGAAAGTAGAATAAATTACAAATACCCATTAAATAAACTTTGTTCGCATGAATTCGACGTTTGAATTCTTTTTAAAACGACTTTTCGATAATGTATTTCTTTTTATGAGAAAACTTTCGTTATTTCTTACACACAGAGGACGGTCAAAAAGTTCTTTGAATTAAAGATATAAAGGGCGTATTTGATGTATATATAGTAGTGATGCAATAAATACTACTTTTACGAATACGAATACGAATATCAAACCTACTATTCGGCGAAAACGAATACGAATATCTCTTATTATATTAGTTATAATTATTAAAATTTACAATAGGCAAATTTTTACTAAAAAACATAAAATTTCTAGATCTTCTGGTTTTAGGCGATTTCTTTTTTCAGTCTGGATGTTCCCAGCCGCTGAAAAAAGTATTTCCGAGGCGACTGTACATAGTTTCAGTGAAAATATTTGTTTAGGCCCAAACATGGGCATTTGAAACGCCATCCAATCGCGTTTGACTAAGCGAATCGCCCGATGGTGTGAGGTGACGTGCCGTCGCCGGGGGGGGGGGGGGGGGAAGCGGTATCAGCGATAGCAGCGGCGCGGTCGATTAACGTATTTTGTGGTGACCGCTGCAGCGGTTTCGCGCGACCAGTTTTGGTTTTGTGGTCTAGATTTTGAGTATTTGTGCGCGTTTAATTCGCTATTGAATTTGGGGTATCGTGCAGACCGCCTCGAATTAGTTTGTCTAAGTTGTACGCTCGTGACAAGAGGCTTGTATTGAATTTGACCGATTAGAGTAATTTCGTTTGCAAGTAATTACGTCAATTGTATGGTAATTGCATGTTGAAGTGCATTTTGCAATATCTAACTTGCTTGTGTGACGTGGAACCTTGCGCGCACTTCGAGTGGACATACGGTCTGGAATTTGAAGCTCGCATTCCATTTCGAGGGCGTGTTTTTGAAAGTTAAAGTTGATTTGTGACGTCGTGTTAAGTGCCTTTTGTGTTGACTATGTAATTAGTTTGCGTGTTAGCTAGGCTGATTTTGAGTCTTAATGCGGGCGTAGTATTTTATATCGTACGAAGGAATTTAGTTTGTTGTTTGTAACACGGAACTTTGTGACCCTAGAGAACGTCGCGTTCGGTTCTAGAAATAATTTGTTGCTGAGTGAAAACGGAAGTGAACTTTGATCCAGCGTTCTTTAGTCGTGCCGTGTGTTACGTTTTTGATTACGATTAACGGGGATTTAGTTGAGTTTGAAGTTAGTTAAATGTACAATAAAGTTGATGGATTGAAAGAGTGTACAATAGAGTTGATAGACTGAGATAGTGAAATGAAAGAAGTTGTCAATTGGTGACATCCGCTGGAGTGATACAACATTGTGGGGCAGCCTCGGACCGGGCCGCTGCCCGATCACCTCAGTTGGGTCAGGTCACATATATAAACACTACTACACACCACTTACATGCACCTACACCTACCTACCGCCTGACCGAGCCTTGGGGCAGTCATAGCTTCGGAACCAGGCATGTACTATTTATTTACCTAACCTTATATCTATTGTGTAGAATGATAAGTCTCCATAGACCGTCGGGCCTCGTCCCTTGTTGCCCGTCGATGGGACTACTCATGGGTCCTAGTCCCGTCAACGTTTGTTGGGGCAGCTAGGGGCTTGTACAATATTTTTGTGCAAGTCTTTTCAGTCTTGGAAAATGGACATCTTCTCGCCAAAAGACCAATGGATCAGCAGTCGGCGAGTTTTAGATAAGCATCTATCTTGTTTTTAATTAGCGAATCCCCTGTAAAAACACTTTGAAATTAAATTTTACTTTTACCATATAGATGACAATGATTACCTATTAAAAGTTACTAACTTTCCTTTTAAATACTCACCAGAAAATATTGAAATTGGCTCTTCCATTTTGGTCACTTCAATTATTTCGTGGCATGCTTGCCAAATTCCTCTACTTGTCGACGGTTGAGGTTCTTCTGGAGGTCTTGTCGGTCTTACGGCCTCTCTGTCATCAACAGTAGCGTTAAGAATTGATCAAGCGGTTTCAGCGACCACTGATGGGCTGAAACTCCTTGTTTCGAGTCGTGGATCAAGGATCGTTGCTAATAGATAAGTTTTGTCAATTTGTCAATCATCTATTTGAAAGTTCACTGAGTAGGGAGTTTGCCAGATTTTTTACATCAGGATGAGAAGAAGGATCATTGCTAATTTTGTTGAGGCAAGATTTAAGACTTTGTATTATTGGGATTGCTCGAGATAATGTCGTTGATTCTTTGCTTAGCTCTTTTAGGCTCATAAGAGCCCATTGCCTTGCTGTGATTTCATGACGACAATTTGGTAGATATGGTAAAACTTCTTGAATCGCTATACGTTGTTCATGTGATCTCTTCAACATCTGATATGTTGAGTCCCGTCTGGTTTCAACATCTTGAAACAAAACATGTTTCGGTATATTGTTAGCTTGTTGAGAATCTTTCAGTTGTTTGAGTGCGAAGGTTGAGTAATTAAAATGAGTAATAATTACCCTGCATGTGGTTAACATTTCGGCTATGCGTTCTTGACCAAACAAACTTTTTTTCAGCGCTAATTGGATGCTGTGCACCAAAAAAGACATATGTTTAAGACTTAGATCAAGCTCATCAATTGCTTTAACTATATTCCGTGCGTTTTCCGTTACAACTGCTGCAACTTTATCCAATAGCTGTTATTCCAGAAACATATGCATATTGTGGGCAATATTTTCTCCTGAATGTGAGTCACCTTCAAAACGACACACTTCCAGACAATACGATTTGAGCTGGAATTCTTCATTGACACCATGGCCAGCAAGACTTATAAAATAATTGACTTGTGAGGAAGCGTCACTGGTCCACATGTCTGCTGTGACAGAGAGATATGGGGTCAATGTTAACTGTTCCTTCAATTTTATTTAAACACGTTTATTAATATCCGGTAGAATTTTTTCAGTAAGGTTGGTACTAGATGTAATATTATATCTGTAAAAAAATAACAGACAGGAATTCAAAAAGGTTGTGTGCAAGTTAAAAGAGTATCACACTAATATTATAAATTAAATTCGAAAATTGGTGAGTATGTGTGAGTGTGTGTGTATGTGTGTGTTCAACGGCTGAACCGATTTGGCTGAAATTTTTAATGAAGGTAGCTTATACACCTTAATTCTGATTAAAATATAGGCTAGGCTACTTTTATCCCGATAAAAAAATTCCCATGGGAGAGGAAATGCGGCTAAAACCGACGTCTGCGCGGACACGATCACGGGAAAAGTGTAGCATTTAAATAGAGGCAAACAAATCTTGGAGCTAGTTCACTGAGCAAACGACGGTATTTCTTTTTATTTACCAAATCGATGGGCTTCATATGTAGACAAACTTGTTCAGCAATCAAATATCTGATTTTGACAGCCCTAGGATCATCAGTTTTATACGTAGTACGTTTTTCCCATATTTCCTTTAAGGACGCTTGTTTCTTCGCTGGTGTTGCTTTGACTTCAGTGCTTGTTTCATTTACGGTATTTATACTGGCAGCAAGCTTCTTCTCATGAAATCTCTTCACATGAGTCGCAGTGCGGTCGTAGTAAATCCCTTAATAGATGCATTTTTCCCTTCCCGAGACAATTCAAAAGCACAATATCTACATCTAACTTTGCTTTCATTGTCTAAAATAAAAACAATACATTAAATAAAATTTAAAATCCCATCCCACTAATAATATAAATGCGTAAGTTTGTGAGAGTGTATGAGTGTGTGTGTGTGTGTGTTTGTTACTCTTTCACACTGCAACCGCCGGACGGATTTGACTGTTTGGAATGTAGATAACAGATAACTTATACACTAGATTAATAAATATGCTACTTTTTATCCCGAAAAATAAAATAATATTCCCGTGGGAAGGGAAAAGTCATTAAAACCGAAGTCTGCGCGGTCAAAGTCGCACGCAGTCTAGTACTACATAGACACAGCCATTACTTACCTACCTTTTGTTGATACACATGAAATACAGACTATATAACCACTTACTCGGTAATTTATCGAAGTGTTTCCATACTCGTATGTAACTTTGATCTCGTTTACGAGAAGACATTTAAAAATTCAACTTCTTTCTTTCACTTCGCAGCAACCTCACAAAACAATTAAATTAAACAATTCTCTCTTGCTTGACCTGTGCTTTCGTTCGACTGTCAAATGAAATGAATCAATCAATACACGGTTCGTAATAATAGGGAAACTCCAAGAGCCAGGGAGTCCCCGTCGTTGAGGCTAAGGGCCAAAACACACGTCGTATTTCTTCCGCGCCGACGGCGCGCATTATCTACGTCCGCCAGTAATTAGAGTTGCGTACAAAAATATTAGTTTTTAAATATTCGTGAATAGTATTCGCCGAATACGAATATTCGGTAAATGTCTACTATTCGGCGAATACGAATATTCGTATTCGTTTTTTTATAGGATAGGGTGACAAACGAGCCCACGGTCCACCTGATGGTAAGTGGTTACTGTGACCCATAGACCACCCATAGACCCATAGAGTCTTTATTGAGTATAGATATCTATACTCAATAAAGACTCAAGATGCAGATGCGTTGTCACCCGTGAGGACTAAGATAGAATGCCTCTTTGCCAGTAAAAAGGGTCTCCGGTTCTCTAAACTCGTATTCGTTGCATAACTAATATATACTATACAAAGTACATGCTGTAATGTGGGGTTCAAATCCTCTTTTCTTTAAATATACTACATTAAACTAATGGTTAGCGAGATTCACCAAGACTATCAATTGTCGAATACTCTATATAATCAGATACTAAACTAACTAACTTTTTCATTCATACCAGCCAGTAAAAGTCAACTGCTGAATGTAGGCCTCTCCGAAGATTGCCTCATTGAAAGGAACCGCATTTATTATTTTGAATAGTTATCACGAGTTTTTTTTACCCTTTTAAGTAACGAAAGAATATCACAAGTTCAAGGTAACAACTAGAATGACGTCTTAATAGTTACAACAGTTAATCCCCTATTATTGTCCATTCATAGGAGTGATTTTTTTTTTCATCATTAATATCGGTTTGTAAACATATCATATATAATTAGAAACATAAGAATGTGTGCCCGAACATACATAGAAAATTATACTGACGAATTGAGAATCCTCCTCCATTTTTTTGAAGTTGGTTAAAAATTATTAACGATAATAATTCGAATTTCACTGAAATACTTTTAATTGTAATAAGAATATATGTTCCGTGATTTAATTCTATTATTAATGACCATTGTTAACTACAAACATCATGACAAATATTAACAAAGACATGCATGTCTATACATTGTTTTTTACGTGGTAGAGCCGTGCTACAGCTATATTAGTAGTATTAATATAGCACGAATGAGTCGACTCAACCGGGGAAGGCTCTAATAGAATACTAGCGCAAAATAGCAGCATAAACCTGCTGTGTTTCGTTTGGTGAGTCCACACGAAACACCGGAGACCCTTTTTTACTGGAAACGAGGCATTCCATCTTTGTCCTCACGGGTGACAACGCATCTGCATTTTGATTCGTAATCGAAGATAGATGTATTTACATTACATTAACATACATTACAGTACATTCATTCGCGCGCGCGACGTCGTTCGCATCACCTGTGCCTAACGTACAAGCGCTTTCCGTGTACGAGTAGTTTATCAGTGTGCGTGTGTCTTAACCGGCCAGCTTCGCGGCAGCACGACGCAGTGTTAACGCTATTGTTTATTTAGCACAGAGTAATAACTACTTTAGAGGTGATGCGTGCTGTGCTATAGTAATATCATGGATAAACTTAACAACACATTTTGTCGAAAGGATCAGTCAAGCGACAGCGAAGGACCGCTCAGGTCTGGTGACATGAGCGTAGACGAAAACCTTGAAACGGTGTCACCTCCACCTTTTGTGACATTTCGTAAAGCATCCTCAAGCTCTACAGATCCAGACTTCAGGAGTGAGCTCCAGTCCTTCCAGAATGAAATTCTAAGCATGATGGAAAACTACTTCTCACGACAAGATGAAAAGATCTCCAAGCTGGTAAAAGATACTGAGGACGTCAAGACCTCAATAGAAGTTATGAGTGACATCTTCGACGACGTAAATAAGAAAATTGAGGATGTTGACAATCGATTTAGCGACCTGGAAAAAAAATCAAGGTCTATCTCCTCAGAGTCAGATCATATTCAACTCGTGGAGCTTCAGGCAAGACTGGATTATATGGAGCAAATATCGAGAAGCTGTAATGCCGAAATTAGTAATCTTCCTGAAAGGCGTGGCGAGAATTTGTTAAGTGTAGTGCAAAATATAGCCAGTATTATAAAACAGCCGGTTACTTCACAAGATATTGTAGCCGTTCATCGCGTTCAACAACTAAATCCGACTAGCTCACGACCGAAGAATATAATTGTCAGATTCTCTAGTCAAATAATGCGTGATAATTTTATATCTGCAGCACGTCTTAATAAAAATATTATATCTGAACAAATAAAAATTGAAGGAACGTCTCACAAAATCTACATCAACGAACATCTAACGCTAAAGAATAAAAAGCTATTTCGTCGAGCAAGAGATGCAGTCAGAGAGCATGGATATAGATTCATCTGGGTCAAACATGGAAACATCCTTGTTCGGGCAAAAGACACCTCCCCTGCCTTTACTATACGTTCTGAAGAGGATTTACTTAAAATTAAACCAATTAATGTTCCCGTAACATAGTCTAAGGTTTTATATTGTATTTCTGTATAATTACGTTTTTACTTTAATTTTGGGTTGTCTGATCGGCAAAGCTGATATTTGTCAACTTTATACACGCTATAGTGAGATTAGGTGCTTAGTGTTTACTCTCTTTGATTGTTTGAGGCGAGCGCTCCCAAGCGTGCATTACTCTGCGACTTCGCAATTATTCGATTGTTTTACCGAATACCCCGCATTAATATTCGCTACCTGCTATCAGGAATTATTGAAGTTAAAACTTAGTTTTTACTGTTTTTATAGTTTTATGCGACACTTTGTAATACATTCTGTATGCAATACTAGAATGATGTGTGTAAAAAAACATTTAATTGCAGATTTGATGGTTACGTATGATGTAAACTGTGTTAATTGTCACTTAATTTACACACGTAATAACAAATTATCGCCTTCCATTATTTTAGCCTATTTTTTAACCAACATCGTAACAATTATTTATATGTTTTTTATTGTAAGTGAATAATAAATTAACTATTTATTATCAAAACTGCAGAGGTTTACGGACCAAACTTAATACTTAATACAATAATATTTTGCAGAGTGTTTTGATATTATAGTGTTGACTGAAACGTGGTTAATACCTAATATTGCTGATTGTGAGTTAGTGGATTCCCGTTATTTAGTATTTCGGTGTGACAGAGACCGGGAGGCCTGTGGTAAATCGGATGGGGGTGGTGCTACCAAGAGTGGCGGTACGTCGTGGATTAACTGCCATTCGTTGCGTAATCAGGCCGCCACCAACGTCTAAAGATAATGTATGTTGCAATGTGCCCTCTAATATTGACTATGTATTTTTAAGATTCGAAAAATCTGTGCACCATGAATGTAGTGTTGTTTGTGGCGTTTACATTCCCCTAAACCAAAATGTGAACACATATGATTTATTATTTAATGCCATTTTTTGGGGATTTCAACCCGCCACACGTGGAATGGGTTTCTAATGATAAGTATGCAATTATGCGAGATCCGCTATATATCTTTACACCTACCTACCGACTACTTTCTAACTTTTTGTCGTTATTGAATGCCAAACAATATAACGTATTTAAAAATACTATAGATCGCATTATTGACCTCTTTATAAGTAACACTGATACTTGCAACTGTGAGTTGCCACTGTTTCCCTTGGTTCAAATAGATAATTACCACCCACCTTTTATAGCACATATATTTTTAGACGTACCACAAAAACCAATGATTTGTTGTGCAGATCCTAAGTATAAATTTATTGAAGCTAATTATGTTGATATTAATACTGAGATAAACTCTATTAATTGAGCCAATATACTGTACGGGCTCTCATTGGAATCGGCTGTATTCTTATTTTATGAGGAGATAAATAAAATTATTAGAAAGCATGTACCCTTACGGCCTACTAAATCAAAAGAATTTCCTATATGGTTATCACGTCCTCTTATTCATGTTTTTAAAAACAAAGACAAAGCGTGGATTAAAAGTACGGTAATAAGTCGGATTACGAGATTTTCGCAGTATTTCGTAAAATATTTAAATTCTCTCAATCTCACTCAAAATCCCAGGTGTCCCGGAAACGATGCTGCCACATCCTGTCTTCAGCTTTGACAGTTGGCTCTTTCTGGCAGACAGATCTCTGGCAAAGACTTTGGAGCCTTGGTTCCGCTCGATCGCTTCTTCAATACGAGCTGTATTGAAGTTGCGTAAGTCCCGCCGCATGCATTTGGAAATCTGTCTGTTCAGATGCCTGTATGCTGTCAAATCTGTTGAAGAATGTAGCTTCATCTCCCTTCTAAAAGCCATGAGATTAAGAGTGTGATCGGAGAGTTTTTGTGTTCTTCTGCGGCGGGTCTTGCAGAACTTAGCTCCGACCGCATGGACAGTTTCCACGAGCTTGTCATTCATATCGTCCACTTCATTGCAGTCTTCTAGGCACTGAAAACGGTTTTGTAACTCGAGCTGAAAGATTTCGGGACTTTGGATTAGAGCACGAGGGGGACGGAGCGTTGACTTCATTAGACGAGACCTCTCCAACTTAACGTTTAGGTTCAGTGTGCCTCTAACCATTCGGTGATCGCTACCAGTTTTCACCCTCGCGATCACGGAGACATCACTGAACAGTTGTCGTCTGGTCGTCATAATGAAGTCAATCTCATTTTTTGTCGAACCGTCGGGGCTCGACTAGGTCCACTTCCTGTAGGGCCGCTTCTGGAAGAAAGAGTTCATCATAAAGAGTCCCTCTTTCTCCATGAAGTCGGCCAGCTGCTGGCCCCTTGGGTTCCGTTGCCCTATTCCAAATTTCCCTACTTTCAGCTCACCGTTCTCTCTTGTGCCTAGTTTTGCATTGAAGTCTCCCATTAACACCGTATATTGGGTTTTGGAGGAATGCATGGCTCTAGAGATATCCTCATACATTTCCTCCACCTCCTCATCGGGGTGTGCCGAGGTTGGTGCGTAAACCTGTATGACCTTCAGCGAATACCGTTTGGTGATTCTGAGTATAAGGTACGCAACCCTCGTCGACACACTCCCGATCTTTACAACGTTGTTAACGAGAGACTTGTGGACGATAAATCCGACACCTCCTTGGGACAGATGGTCGCCCTCCCGGTGATAGAGCAAGTTGCCGGATTCGAGGATTACCGTGTCCTCCCCCTCTCTTCGGACTTCGGATAATCCTATAATATGCCAGCGCAACTTGTCTATCTCTTCTTCCAGCTCCACGATCTTCTCGTCAGTCCTCAGGGTGCGTGCGTTGTACGTTGCCAGGTCGAGTCGTCTAAGGTGGCAACCGAGCCTCCACCGGAGATTCTTAGCACCCCCTGCCCCGCCGTTACCATGGTCGCCACCGTAGCCAGGAATAGCGGGGCCGCCGGGGACTGGGGGCCGTCTCTTTGTTACATTCATAGCGGGGTATTTGCCATAGTTGCCACGCTTGGCGAGCGGGTTGGCAACCGCAGTTTTTTTATTGTAATTTTGGCTGTTATCAGGAAGATGCTGCTGCCCATCTCCTGCCTGTTTCCCTTTGTCGCCTTTTACGACACCCACGGGAGGATATGGGGTAGTGGATATTCTTGACCGCCACTATACGGCATACACGGTTAAAACACTTATATTAATTCAATCGAAACTGGTATGCATAGGGATTTAAAATTGTTTTGGTCATTTGTGAAAACGCGAAAGGATAAAAATGGCATTCCCAACAACATGATATATAATAATTCTCAGTCTAACAACCCGCAAGACATATGCAACATGTTTTCAAAATATTTTGTAAAGTGGAAAGTGATGCTGCATTGATAGACCTTGACTCCTTGCCGTGTACTTCTACTAATAACGTCATTCTAAGTGATATATCCTTCTCGTTAGATGCTATAATCGGAACACTTAAATACTTAGATGTTGCTAAAAGCTTAGGACCTGATGGTCTTCCGCCGTTCTTTTTTAAGCATACCGCAGACTCCATAAGCTTTCCTCTCTTTCATATCTTCAACTGTAGTCTACGCGAGGGTTACGTACCAAAGGTTTTGAAGACAGCAAATATTACCCCTGTCTTTAAGGGAGGAGCAAATACCGCCCGATCTCGCTTCTGTCCACCTTGTCGAAGGTCTGGGAAAGGTTAGTTCATAACTGTATCTATCCAAGCTTACACAATATCATAATTCAAGAACAGCATGGCTTTGTCAAAAACCGCTCGACTCTAAGTAATCTTGTTTTATATGCTAACTTTATTTTTAATAATATGGACAAGCGCCTTCAAATTGACTCAATTTATACAGATTTTTGCAAGGCTTTCGATAAGGTGGATCACGAAATTCTCCTTCGTAAAATTGCTTATAATGGTATACGCGGAAATTTATTGCGATGGTTTTCTTCGTATATAACAGGACACAAAAGGTAGTCATTAATGGATTCTCATCCGATGAAATAAGTGTATTGTCTGGTGTACCACAGGGCTCAATAATGGGTCCTCTTCTGTTTTTAATCTTTATAAACGATATATCTACTTGTTTCAAAAATTCCTATTTCTTACTCTATGCTGATGACTTAAAAATTTTTTGTATTATAAAAACATTGGATGACTGTGTTCTACTTCAAGATGACATGGATTGTTTATCTTCCTATTGTCTTGAAAATAAACTAATTCTTAGCCTACCTAAATGAAAATCTATCATATTCACTAAAAAAAGCAATATAACTAAATTCACATATTCTCTTTGTAATAATCCTCTTGAGAACGTCTCGCTTATTAAAGACCTTGGCGTGTTCTTTGATTCCAAACTTCATTTTGATTACCACATTAACCACATTATCAACAAAGCCTTGCAACTTTACGGTTTTGTCATGAGAACTTGTAAGCCATTTAAAAAATCTGGCACTTATCTACTGCTTTATAAATCTCTTATAAGACCTCAATTGGAATATGCCACACAAGTTTGGAATCCCTTTTACCAAAGGTATCGTGATTTACTAGAATCGGTTCAAAGTAAATATTTACGTTCTGTAAACTATAGATGTTACCGTTCTTGGTCCTCTTATGATAACCTCTTGCATAATTATTCTTTAACAACTTTAAGTAATAGGCGATTATTGCATGATTGTATTTTTCTTTACAAAATTTGTCGTAACTTTTTCGATTGTCCTCAATTTGTTAATTGTATATACCTTCGTGTACCAAGTCGATCTCAAAGAATACGAAATACTCACGTGCATCGTTTGTTTTTCCTTAATCTGTGTAAAACAAATGCGGGCAAGCGTTCGCCTTTGCATCGCATAATGGAACTGTATGACAACAGCTTCTCCGATGTAGACTTATTTACCATGTCACTACCTCAATTTAGGAAAACTATAAAGCTTGTATTGAATAACTTGTAATTTCTCTTTTTCTTTTCTTCTAGTGTTATAACTTTAATCAAAATTGTTTTTTTTTCTTTCTTAGTAATACATGTAACATTCATGATTTTGCTGTTAACGGCTACGTATGCATCTTTGCCTCTTGTTTTATTTTTGTGTTATATGTGCCTCTTAGCGTTTTAATTACTACGGTATTTTTGTGGATAACGGTGTTGGTTGTATAATTAGCTAATCTGTTTATATATGATTTGAATTGTAATTTTTATTATACAACTGTTTGTTGTCCTTAATAAAACAAAAAAAAGATGTAGATATCTATGGGCCACAGCACCTACTTACCATCAGGTGGGCTGTGTGCTCGTTTGTCACCCTTATTCTATATAAAAGAACATGCTACCTTTCATCATCTTTATTTACACACGCTACATGGATTTTTTCAATGTACACAAATTACAAAGAGATGATGATCACAAGAGTTAATGTAAAATTTTAAGGGAAAATATGCTAAAATCATTCCTGAAGATCTATTTTTTATAATTTCAGCACGTAGTTGTTACTACAAGATGAAACGTGGAAGTCTATAAAATTGCGATGATTCCTAATGAGGTAACGATTACGAATGTTATGTTCAACGACATCTATAATAGTTCAAAATGATACTGTGCTAAAATACATCAAAGTAGAAAAAATTATGTTCGACACATTAAACAACATAAAACAGTGCATTTTTATTATATATAATTCCAGTGTAGTAAAGTAAACGAGTATACATAAACTCGTGTAGATAAATATTATTTATATATTATTACAGATTCCAAAATTTGGGGACGCATCTCGTTTAGACCAAATAGCAGCGACGGGCAGCCGGGTCAAAGATGAAAAACATTTGATTCTGCGATCGTAAATCTCCCAAGCGTAGTGATTAAAGCAATTTCATCCTACATCAGCAGAGAAATCTCCGTACTGCATAATATCCAGCAGTGGACATTTACGAGCTCGTGAAGAAAAGTGGATTCGCATAATTGTATTTCTTAGCCTGAAACCACACTAAATATTCATTGAGGGACTTATAAATTCTAACGTTGAAATGTGTGTCTTAAATTTTATTATAATTTTAACTATGTACAAACATGATTTGTTATGTTCAGCTCCCCAGCTTTGGCTGAAATATTGAAATTTCAAAGTGAAATCTTTAACAATGTCGGACAAAGCAAATTTCCAAATCGGAGAACTTCCAAACTAATTTACGTGTGTCAAATTCGTACCTAATCAGTTATGTACGTAAGGTTAGAAAGTTCTGAGTCCGTCTTATAGAGGCAAGGAATATATAATATGAATAGAATAGACGTATTTCTTGCTTAACTTACACTTTCTCAAAGAGTCTCTTTACTTATTTAAAATTACATATCCTTAAGGTGTAGTTTTGAAAAGATCTTCATTGGAAAATCTTTATTAAGGGATGAAAGTCTAATGTATTTATTATTTTTTATAGATTTAGGGTGACAGACGAACATAATAGTCTGATGATAAGGGGATACTGTGTTCCATAGACATATAAATCGCGTTGTTCATCTACTTTGCGTTATCACCCTCAAGGGTGTCCTCAATGACTAAGGTAGAATTCCTCATTTCCAGTAAAAAGGGTCTCCAGTTCTCTACACTCACCATACGAAACACTAGAGCATTAAGCTGCTATTTTATGCTGGTATTTTGTGAGAGCGTGGTCCTTGCCCGGTCGAGGTGAACTTTCCTTGCTACAATAAAATAGCTGTGGCTCTACTATGTATTAAATTATATTTTTTAGTGATATAATAACAGCATAATTTTATTTAGACGAAGACGCCCACTACTAGAATGAGTGATGATCGTGATGAGTGAGGTCGCAGGAAAAATAAAACAATGTATAAATATATGTTTCGTTTAATTAATTTTTCAATAAACTGATTAAAATTACTTCATCAGTTACTATTATGTATTATATTTTGTTAATAAAATGTGATATAAAGAATGAAGAATAAAACGAGGAAAGTAAAAATTTAAGAATCCTTTTTTTAATATGCCTAAAAATTATATTACACTGTAACGGTGTCGGGAAAACTATACTAAGTATTTTACTGCTAAATATCGATGTCGTGCCCACTGATGAAGGAAGTGCGGGGTGCTGGCGCACAAACGGTAATAGGTTGAAAACGAAAGTTATTTCCTTAAGTCTGTGAAATAAAGTTACTTCATTTAATTTCAAACAACTGATGTCATTAAATCCACCGAAAAAGTAATTTAAAATTTTATGAACCGATGACAATCTGATCACCATCCTGTCTACTGACGCTATAAACTCTACTATTTGTAAAGGCACCAGCACGACATATGGACGATTCTTTACCACGTCAACCAATTTCGATGATTAATATTCCTTTTAGTTCTTTGATGTTGGTTTCTACTTTTTTAAAACTTTTATTATGTATGTTTTAACGACATCAAAATGGCAACAATAAAGTCAAAGTAAACATTTTCTTTGAAAACTTTGTTTACCACAAAGTAAAAGGAATGAAGTTCAAATGGAGCGAAAGGAAAGGTCCAAAGCAACTTTTCTATTACACGATTAGTTTTTGTTATACAGCAGTAGGAATATATTTTTCTTATTACTTGCTAAACTACGCTTGTGTTTTATGCTTTCTTACGGCAATTATATATAAAAATAATATTGTATATTTTTATATATAATTGCCGTTGACTTCTGAACGACTTCACCGATTGGTCCTATTCGCACAATATATGTGTTTTGTCGAGATGATATACGAGTAGTTTATAGCAAAACTGTAATACAAAAGCTAGCGCGGTTAGGTCAAGTTATTAACAAATTCTATTATTATGGACCAAAGTTATAATAGATTCAATATTTACACTGTAATAAGTCGGGAACAAATTCGGAGTAAAACTCAGGCCACCTGCTGGTAAGGGCAGAGGCACAGGCTTTTTTTCATTTCTTTCTCTGTATTTCAAAGGTATTTGAAGCAAGGAAGAGCCTGTCGCGTTGCCAACGGATGTTGGTGGCCTTCACATGTTCTTAAATTTTTTTTTTAAATTTCATAAGCATAATTTAGAATACACAGTTTAGAAGTAATACAGTTTTCTTCACCATGTTTGCTTTTACTGCCGAGCACGTCCTATATCGGCACTTAAAATATCATCGGTATCGGCCAAGATTGACCTCGGTTAGTTCGCGTAGTGTATAATTCGAGGTGAACGCTTATCTTCTCAGCCATCATGAGATACTTGAGTTATTTTACTACAATCTCAATTCATTTTAATAAAATCTTAGCGTTAAAAAATTGATAAATATATCTGAAGCCATAGACTGAAGTACGAGTAGATCACTCACTGATAAGCGGATTGTTAGATACTTTTTATTAATTTAATCCAATACTAATATAATCCGTATCATATACTCCGCTATATGATACGGAACAGCTCCGCTCACGGATCGTTGGCCGATCCTCGAGGTAAACACATTGCCTGGCAGTAGATCTCCCATTTTCCTTTAACGGCTTAAAAATGTTTTTTTCTCTTTGTTCGAAGTGATTTAATATTGTTGTATCTATAGTCTTTTATTAACATTTAAACGAAGCCAATGAATTTAAAATGAAGCTAAATGCGATCGATCAACTTTAAACAATTAAATTGTTTAAAGGATCTAATTTTGAAACGGTTTAAAGTAAAACCGATGCAATGGCTATAATCTGATATCAAAGGAAACTATCTCAAGAAAGAGTCAAGCTAAAATTTATGTGACATTTGATGTGTGTACTAACACATTGCTTAAATTTCTTTTAAGATCTAAAATAGAATCAATGACTTATTTTTCGTTGAAATAGTTTTATCAGTCATTAACGTTCAGGTCTATAGAACTAAACGTTAATACTATAGTATTTTATGCGAAAAATGTTGGTAATATTTTCCTGGCTGATCTCTACCACAACGAGAACTTACAATTTTTTTTAAACTAATCAACTGCGCCAGATTTATTGTGTGGCTACTGGAAGTTGTATTATATTTATTAACTAACATCACTTTAAACTGCTTAGCGCGTAGTAAGTATATATGTATCACCAATTAAAATAATTATTGATTTCATTGGTGCCGGCGAGGAACGAACTCGATTTACTCGCGTACTATTAACTACTTTAATGTCGTAATTATAATCATTTTATCAACATTTTATATCATTAACAATAATTTGTATTAATAGCTTATATTAAAATGCTTTCCTGCTTCCACGATTACTCTCTTTAATCTTTATAAATATAAAAATTACGTATCACATTGTTTGTCCGCGATGAACTCTTAAACTACTGAACTGATTTCAATAAAATTTAGCACACTGTGTGCAGTTTTGTCCAACTTGAGAGATAGGATAGTTTTTATCCCGATAAGTGACCCTAAATTTTTTATTGCTAATTTCAGGAGATTTTTTAGGAAAGCAAATGGTCGTCGGAAAGTCAGAACAACGTCTGCCTGGTCAGCTAGTAGGTATATAAAAATCACTTGTTGTCCGTTAATCTCGCTAAAACTCGAAACTGGCTCGACCGATTCTGATAAGATTTTATGTGTGAGATTAAATGAGTCCTTGAATGGCTAAAATTCTCAATTGGACTCGGTAGATGGAACTGTTGTCGAGATCCAGAAATCACCCCAGCGAAGGCGGGGGGGACCGCTTGTAAAATATAGTTTTAATATATTTATTTTAAAAACAAACAAACATTACATTTAATTATATTTAAATGGTTAGATAAAACTGTTTTTATAAGACATTAAACTTTTAATAAAAAGTTGCTAAGATATAATGTATAGAAGAATTTAACCCTCAGCTTTAGACGCTATTGAGTGAAAATTATTATTTTTATTTAAGTTGTTTGGAGCCTGTTTTATTTTCTATTGTTTTTTATTCTATTTTTTCACCTTTAGGGGTCGAATCTTTCCTATTTTGGGGCCATTCCTGAAGATAACCTATGTAATTAAAAAGAATAATTAAAATCCTTTCTTAATTAAAGAAGATATCGTGTAACATAACATACACACAAAAGGCACAATCGAATTGAGAATTCTTTTTTGAAGTACTAAAAAGATATTTATTATTTGGTCTGAAATATGAGACCTAGTAGCCGTGTAGTGGCGGTTAAGACTATCAACTACACCATATCTTCACGTGGGTGTCGTAAAAGGCGACAAAGGGAAACAGGCAGGAAATGGGCAGCAGCATCTTCCTGATAACAGCAAAAATACAATAAAAAACTGCGTTTGCCAACCCGCTCGCCAAGCGTGGCAACTATGGCAAATACCCCCCAAATAGATAAAGTTACTAAGAGATGGCCTCAAGTCCCTGGCGGCCCCGCTATTCCTGGCTACGGTGGCGACCATGGTAACGGCGGGGCAGGGGGTGCTAAGAATCTCCGGTGGAGGTTCGGTTGCCACCTACGACGACTCGACTTGGCAACAGTCCCCCAGAAAGACCAACTGTGTAGTAGGATACCGATTGAGGGCCACGTCAGCAGCCTCACTAAGGTGAGCAAATAATAGTGTTGTCTCCTGGTCACCGCTGTGCGATCGATAGACACAGGCATAAGAGATGGCCATCGGGTCCTCTCGCCCAGTCGCTAACCGGCACGATGGGGCTACAATTAAAAAAAGTTAAAAACAAAAAATATGTTGGTTTAAAGTTGCCACGTCGTTAACAGAAATGGAGCTCACGCGTGAATATTTCCGTGCCATAATTTATCACAATTTTCGTCGCGGCTTATCTCAAGATAAATCTCTCAGCGAACTTGTTTCGATTTATGATGTTGTAGCACCAAGTCAAACGACAATATACCGCTTTTATGCCGAGTTCTTATTGCCGTGTAGTGGCGGTTAAGAAAATCCACTACCCCATATCTTCCTGTGGGTGTCGTAAAAGGCGACAAAGGGAAACAGGCAGGAGATGGGCAGCGGCATCTTCCTGATAACAGCAAAAATACAATAAAAAACTGCGGTTGCCAACCCGCTCGCCAAGCGTGGCAACTATGGCAAATACCCCCAAATGAATGAATGTAACAAAGAGACGGCCCCCAGTCCCCGGCGGCTCCGCTATTCCTGGCTACGGTGGCGACCATGGTAACGGCGGGGCAGGGGGTGCTAAGAATCTCCTGTGGAGGTTCGGTTGCCACCTACGACGATTCGACCTGGCAACATACAACGCACGCACCCTGAGGACTGACGAGAAGATTGTGGAGATGGAAGAAGAGATAGACAAGTTACGCTGGCATATTATAGGATTATCCGAAGTCCGAAGAGAGGGGGAGGAAACGGTAATCCTCGAATCCGGCAACTTATTCTATTACCGGGTGGGCGACCATCTGTCCCAAGGAGGTGTCGGATTTATCGTCCACAAGTCTCTCGTTAACAACGTTGTAAAGATTGAGAGTGTGTCGACGAGGGTTGCGTACCTTATACTCAGAATCACCAAATGGTATTCGCTGAAGGTCATACAGGTTTACGCACCAACCTCGGCACACCCCGATGAGGAGGTAGAGGAAATGTATGAGGATATCTCTAGAGCCATGCATTCCTCCAAAACCCAATATACGGTGTTAATGGGAGACTTCAATGCAAAACTAGGCACAAGAGAGAATGGTGAGCTGAGTAAGTCGGGAAATTTGGAATAGGGCAACGGAACCCAAGGGGCCAGCAGCTGGCCAACTTCATGGAGAAAGAGGGACTCTTTATGATGAACTCTTACTTCCAGAAGCGGCCCCACAGACCCTTCAGCGGTGCCAAGTGGACTGTCAGTATATCGAAGTGCTGAAGTGCTTGTACAGTAGGGCTACGATGGCTATCCGAGTACAGAACCAGAGTACGAAATCTATCCAATTGCAGAGAGGTGTAAGACAGGCTGACGTCATATCCCCGAAACTCTTCACCGCTGCATTGGAAGACGTTTTCAAGCTTCTGGACTGGAAAGGATACGGTATCAACATCAATGGCGAGTACTTCACTCACCTTCAATTATTTGACGACATAGTCCTTATGGCAGAATCGCTGGAGGACCTAAGCACTATGCTATTCTACGTGGTAGAGCCATGCTGCAGCTATATTATGGTTGTAGCACGAATGGGTCGGCTCGACCGGGGAAGGACCACGCTCTCACAGAAAACCAGCGTAAAATAGCAGCTTAACGCTGCTGTGTTTCATATGGTGAGTGTAGAGAACCGGAGACCCTTTTTACTGGCAAAGAGGCATTCCATCTTAGTCCTTATGGGTGACAACGCATCTGCATCTTGAGTCTTTATTGAGGATAGATGTAGATGTCTAAGGGTCACAGTAACCACTTATCATCAGGTGGACTGTGTTCTCGTTTGTCACCCGATCCTATAAAAAAAATGCTCAATGACCTCAATAGTGCTTCCCAATGGATAGGTCTTAAGATGAACATGGACAAAACAAAGATCATGTTTAATGTCCATGTCACACCTATGCCGGTAGTTGTTGGGAGCACTAAGCTCGAAGTTGTTGACGAGTATGTTTTACCTGGGACAAATAGTCCGACTAGGTAAGTCCAACTTCGACCGAGAGGTCAATCGACGGATTCAACTCGGTTGAGCAGCGTTCGGGAAATTACGGCACATCTTCTCGTCAGGTATACCTCAAAACTTGAAAACGAGACTGTACAACCAGTGCGTGTTGCCAGTGATGACATACGGAACTGAGACGTGGTCTTTTACTGCTGGCCGGATGAGGAAGCTCAAGGTCGCTCAGCGAGCTATGGAGAGGGCTATGCTCGGAGTTTCTCAGCGTGATAAACTCAGAAATGAGGATATCCGCAGTAGAACCAGAGTGACCGACATAGCCCAACGGATTAGTAAGCTGAAGTGGCAATGGGCCGGCCATATAGCTCGAAGAACCGACAACCGATAGGGAAGAAAGGTTCTCGAGTGGCATCCTCGTACCGTCAGGTGAAGTGTTGGGCATCCCCTCACGAGATGGAGTGACGACCTGGTAAGATATGCAGGAAGTCGATGGATGCAGGTGGCTCAGGACCGTGCTTTGTGGCATTCCTTGGGGGAGGCTTATGTTCAGCAGTAGACTTGTGAAGGGCTGTAATGATGATGATGATGATTATCATTCATATAAATAGAAAATAAACCACTATTTACTTTACATTACCGTTACAGCCTATTAAAGTCCACTGCTGAACATAGGCCTCCTCCATAGATTACTACATGCGGGGGATATTTGACACTGTCGCCTCTTACGACACCCACGGGACGATATGAAGTAGTGGGTATTCTTATACCGCCTCTACACGGTAAAGTATTAATGTAAAATTGAATAAAGAATTAAAATAAAAAAAAATAAGTCGTGGACGTAAAAAATTGGACCGAAACACTTCAGTGGCTAGGCTTTCTACGCAATGTCGTAAACTTTAATAGAGCAGCTTTAATTGGATCCATTTTATGTCAATCTCTGTGCACCCATTGAGTCAGAGTGCTTACTGAAGTAAGTGTCCAATTAGTATTAGATCTTAAAATGTTTGTTAAGGATTATCGTGTTGCTAAAAATTAAAATAACCCATATAACTTCTGTAATTCCTAACACCCCATCTCTTTTACCTAAAGTTACGAATACCACCTCTCGTGGTGTTATATCAAGCTGGACTAAGCGACATATTACCTATAGTTAATAAGTAATGTATTACGATTTTGACCACCATGTAAAGAAATGAAATAAATAAACAATGGAAATAAATGGATTAATAATAAATAGAGAACAAATGGTACCAATTTATGTGCTGAAGATATGAAGTAGAAATAGAAGATATTATTTTGTTAAGACGGTGCGAGACCTGAGGTCAAACCACCTGTCAAGTAGATCGATTTAGGCAAATCCACCCTACATACCAACAATACCAGAGGTTCATAACCACTTGTACACGGGGACTTTTGCGAGCTGAAGAAGAAGAAGAAAAGAAATCGGCATGAGGACACTACTAATCAGGCAGTCGAGACGTTAAAATAGGAAAGCGGCCCTGATAATAACCGTTTCATGTATTTATTTTTTTAACTCAACACAGATTTAACGTAGGTTTTGAGATTATTTTTAATTTTTTTTTATTACTGCCTAAATCTTTCATTCCAAGAAAATATGCTAACAATCATCGTTTAATTAACATTAAGGTGAATTTAATAAATGAACGGGAGCTTTAAACGTGGTAAAGGCACACTGCAACTATAAGATGTTTGCAGTATCTACATATGGGTCAGCTTGACGGGAGAAGAACCACATTCTCACAGAGTACCTGCGTAAAATAGCAGCTTAATGCTGCTGTATTTCGTATGGTCAGTTTTGAGAATCAAAGATTTTTTACTAATAACGAGATATTCTATCTAAGTCCACAAGAGTGACAAAGCGTCTACATATTGATTCTTAATCATATGCAGGTACCTAAGGACACAGTATTAACTTAACACCAGGTATATTGTGTGCTCGTTTGTCATTGTTATTTATTAAAAAAATATTAAACTTTAAAGCTAAAATACTGGCTACCGATATCACATCGATAAAACTAAAAAAAGAAAAGATTTATTCTAAGGTCGACGATGATCAGAGAAATATATTATATGTGGTATAAGAGATACTATTTCAAACTCACTACAGTTCTTGGGTTTATAGCGTTAGTTTTATGTTTGTTTAGGAAAAACCCAGTACTTGTTCGCTTTGGTTTATTGACCTTAAAGTTTATCTATTTTATTACATTCCGCCACCCGCATAATTGTTTGTACTAAATTTCTTTATTTTATAAAAAAAAACAATATAAATTCTGATTAGTGAAATTATGATTGTTGAAACGGTATGACTATAATAGTCGAGACTGATAATTTCTTGTTTAAGAAGTAATAATGGTAAGTAATAAATACACTTAACATAATAGTAACATACAACATATTATAGATATATCGCCGTGTAGTTTGGGAGTAAGACAACCCGCTACTCCATGTCATCCCGTTGGTGTCTTAAGAAACGACACAGGGAAATTAAACAGGTGATGGGCAGCAGCATCTTCTTGATAACAACCCAAAATACTAAAAACTGCGGTTACCAATCCTATGAATTGTCAAGTGCGGCAATTATGGCAAATATTCTCTATGAAGAAATCTACGGAATCTTCTCTATCAAGAAATCTACGGGGGAGGCCTAGGTTCAGCAGTGGACTTTATATAGGCTTTAATGAATTAATAAATAACATTTAGACAGCAAACCAGTGGTTAAGGATACGGACTGCGAAAGTCAAAAGTCGTAGGTTCGAATCCGCCATTCGAATTCTTTCGTAAGCCACTCCGAACAGTGTTAACAACAATGCTAATTTCTTTTCTAAAAAAAATGTCTCTGTCTCTCTTACATAGGACAAACAAAAAGATCCATTAAAACCCGCGTGAAAGAACATATAGCAGACGTGAAGCACCGACGCTCTGGGAAGTCTGCAGTTTGTGAACATGTTCAAAACCGCCCCCGCCATTACATCAGATTTGATAGACCACAAATCCTCCCAAAAGAACATCGATTCATACCAAAGATGATACGCGAGGGTATTGAAATTAAAAAACATCCTAATTTCAATAGAGGCGATGGATGGGTGCTGCCATCTGCTTGGGATCCTATAATTAACAAAATTAAATCCAAACACAAGCATACCACTGCAAGACTTCAAGATACTGTAAGTTCATTCTGCGCAAATTGAACCAAAAATTAATATTAAAAAACTGAAGCTAGCCGGGCTAACTGTGACATCGGGACGTCAAACATCTCAGTCCCCCCCCCCCCCCCCCCCGTGACCATGGGTTGCTGTGAAGCACCCGTGACGTCGGGAATTAAAATAGTAAATTAAACGCGATAAAACCCGTAAAAAATAGTTTTATTCGATGTGTAGTGTTCAGGTAAATTTAAGAAATCGTAATTTTTTTATTCTAAATTGTTGAAGATTTTAAATATAATACCTTTTCGTTGAAAAATATCGTATTTAAAATACGGCGATATTTATGGAAATTAATGCAATTAAACGCAAACAATGCTTTATTTAAAAAAAAATTATATAACGTCTAAATAAATATTAGTTTTGACAACTCTTAAAAGTATTTTTATTTACTAGACTAGTATGTCAAATACCTACCTAAAACGTAGTGATTATATTATAGGTACGTTTTGCGAATACACAATTCAGTAAGAAGTTGCCTGCGCTCTCCTCATAGGTGTTACATGCACTCCACAAGTGATTAATCTGTTTTATATGTCTTAAAATAATATCTGTTCTGTCTCTTCGACGTCGGCAAAACAAAAGATCACAAACTAATTATAAAAAAAAAAAACTAATTATAACTAATGCGTTGATCGAGGAGATAAGCAAAATAATTAACAATTGCAATAAGCGACTATAAAAAAGTTATGATGTCAACAATATCGGGGTTTTTGTGTGTCTTATTTCAAGATACATTCAATATTATTTTAAATTATTTGACGGTTGTAAGTTTAAAGGTAACATTAACTTTTTTAAGGGATTCGTTCGTTTTGATTTTTATATTCTTATTAGTGTTTTCCCAAAAAGTGTAGTATTTTTCCAAAGCACGTTAAAGCTCAAAGTTTTTCCAATCAGGATTAATCTAATATCATTTGCATGAAACTTTCTTAATAATTGAGTATCAGATCCAATTTTCTCTATAGAGGTGTAACGTTCCAAGCAGTGATAAAACTTAAATGGAATAACGCCTTTTTCACTTCGAGTTTCGATTTGGCGTAGCGGCTTGAGACAGTCTATCAATGTTTTGATTCCTCTAAGTTTAAAAAATTCTAAGTGTAAAAAAATCACTTTGAAAAACATGCTTTTATTTAAATGGCCTAAAAAGGAGTTGCTCATTGACCTATTACATTACACAATTTATATAATATAAAAGCTTATAATATATACGTATAGTTTATATTATATAATATAGTCTTTTGACAGTCTAAATACGTTCGACTGCTGGGTATGGCCTCATTATGGCTCTCATTACAGAGATGGTTTTAGAGTGATGCAATATCTGTTGCCAGATTCGACATGTCTTTAAAATATTTTACTCAAACATGCAGGTTTCCGCACGATGATTACTCTAAACACCGAGCTAGAGGTATATAAGTACTTGAAAGTGCATGAACCTTATAAACATAAGCATAGCTTGCATATTGCTACTTAATGCGTTGTACAATTTTATTGGTGGCAGCGAGGATCGATCCCAGGCTGCTTGCGTACTATGAAATTTATGGTTAGCGCGTAGCCTCTGAGCTACCATGGCTTTCATATCTAATTCAGTTTTCAGTATCTTTGTTATCGAGACGAGAAACAAATACCCTTCCCAAACAAAAACACTGTCTCGGTGTTACTAATTTTGTTTGTTTCTAGGTATGATTACGAATTCTTAAATAGATTTCATCTTTATATAGACAAATACGTGTCTTTTTTATACTACTTCAAAATAGGAGGAGCTTCTCAATTCGACTCTTGGTTTCTTGAGTGGATGTTAGGCGTTATCTTCAATTCGATTCTTATTAAATAGTTTATGCATCAGTGCTGGTGCCATAAGAATTTGGAGAAAAAATTCCATCCCTAACTGACCCAATAAAAATATTATTTGTCATCCAATAATGAAATTTTTATTGCGTCAGTGAATCAAAACTATCTTGTTAGAACTATGGAAAATTTTATTTTTATTCTTTATTGTACATCAAAATACAGAATAACGAGTAGAGTTAAATCTAAAGTATAATATGTACAACAGGCGGTCTAATAACTCTGAAAGTGATCTCTTCCAGACAACCTTTGCGAAGAGAACTGATGCAAACAATAGTTTAAATAGGAGTACAAAAAAAATATATGAAAAACATATGAACATATAACTTAAAAAAAAACATATAAATAAAGGTAATTATTTAACACAGGTTATAAGTGATTTACATTATTATATTATCGTGAAGTGCCGCATATTTATTTCACAACGATGGACAAGTAGCAAACTTAACAACGCTAACATGTTACTAGTCCACTATTGTAAAATAATTATTCGGCACTTCACTATACTCGTAGTATTACTATACTACGTACCTAGTTATATATGCATACATATAATTTTAATCGATCTGTTCATAAGACATAATATGTATAGGCTCTTCACGATTATTTCATCACCGCGATAGTTTTTAATGTTATTGTTTAGACATTTACCTTGATAGTGTGATATTTCATAAATCACGCAAAAGAGCCTCAAGTTATACGTCTAATAAAAATTTAATGTTAAATTGTTTGAAATCTAAAGAATAAAATCATTTCACATTCTTAAATCTTATCTTTAATTGTTTAAACTTCAAAATTTGAAATAATTATATTCTTTTTAGTACTTCAAAGTAGACTTTGACTTTTTATGGTAAAGTTTAATTTTTCATTTAGAATTATTTTATTTATATATTGATATATTTTATTTTGTTGTAGTTTTTCTCTCGAATGCCGCAATGTGGTCGCGAAAGCAGTCGGTGTGCAGTGCAGTAAGCGGAGCCTCTAAAGGTGATGAACCTCTATCGACCGGAGTTCAGATGTATCCATTTGCAGTGGCCTTAAGGGTTAGAGTTTTGCAGGTAAAAATAAATGAAATGAATGTTCAATTCTATAATTCTAACGTGTAATTCTTGTATATAATATGTAACTGATTTCTCGAAAATGGTTCTAAAGATTTGAATGAACTTTTGCATTAAGAAAATGTTTACATTCCAAGTGTATCTAGATAGGTCTCATCTCTAAGACAATTATATATCGTTGCAAAAAAAATCTAATTTTAACGGATTTTACCGCGTTTAATTTAAACTTATTTAATTCCTGAAGTTTCGGGCACTTTACAACACCCATGGTCACAGGAGAGACTAAGCTGTTTGACGTCCTGACGTCATAGTTAACGAAGGCTACGTTCAACTTTTAATTATTAATTTTTTGGGCTGATCTACGGAGAACGGACTTATAGTATCTTGTACTTAATTTTATTAATTATGGTATTTGAAGCAGATGGTAGCAATCGACCATATTCTCTATTGAAATTAGGATTTTTTTTTATTTCAATAGCCTCGCGGACATCATTGGTAGCAATCGGTGTTATTTTGCGAGGATTTGTGATCTATCAAGCTATCAAATCTGGTTGGGACGATCCTAAACAATTAACATACCGCAGACTTCCCGGAGTATCGATGCTTCACGTATGTTATAGCAGGGACACAAAGATGTTTCAGAGAGCACAAGGGCTCTGTGACAGTAAGTACCTTTTTTATACGTGGCAATTTTTATACCTGTTTTTATACGTGGTAGAGCCATGAGGCAGCTATATTAGTAGTATACTTAAAGCACGATGGGTCGGCTCGACCGAGGAAGGACCACGCTCTCACAGAATACAAGCGTAAAATAGCAGCTTAACACTGCTGTGTTTCGTACGGTGAGGGTAGAGAATCGGAGACATCTTTTGCTGGAAAAGAGGCATTCCATCAGCAAAGGGTATCAAATAATCTGCATTTTGATTCTTTAATGAGGATAGATGTAGATGTATATAGGTCACAGCAACCACTAATATCAGGTAAACTGTGTGCTCTTTTGTCACCCTATTCTATAAAAAAACATCTGGCCGGCGAGATCCAGCACGTCACCATCACCAGTGCTACCATCTGCTTGGGATGTCATAATTAATAAAACTAAATCCAAACCCAAGCATACTACTGCAAGTCTTTAACATACTAAAAGCTCATTCTGCGTAGATAGGACCAAAAAATTAATAATTGATAGTTGAAGATAGTCTTCGTTTATTATGACACACCCGTCGAGAATTAAAGAAGTTAAATTTAAACTCGATAGAATTTGTAAAATTAGTTTAATTCCATATGCAGTATTCGCGTAAATATAACAAATCATTATTATATTTGTTTTCTAACACCAGTGTATGACGAGTGCGGTGGGAAAAGCTATATAATCGACGTCATTATAAAAAAGTCAGACAATCAACTCATACATGCGAATCGTGATACTGTTTTAAATTTAAATCATTGTAAATTTTAAGAATTTACGATCGCGCGAAATAACATAATGGAATAATCAAGGTCTATATTTATCAACAGCATTCATGTGTGTTACAAAAATAGAGACAGAATGAAAATTAAAGAACAGAAGTTATCGTTCACGATCTAAATAATTTCGCCAATAAAAAAGTTGATGACAGACGTTGCACAGATTTGCAATGTTCAATAAACTATATCATGTTTAGGGTTGCGGCATTCGATAATATCCTATCAGGTCAACCAATGAAGTTTAAATACCTACAGCTGTGTGTTACACTACTACATACATATGTAAACATATCTTTATATCCCTCATATTCTTTACTGCTGTATTGAAAGATATTTTCATCTAGTGGTCTGGAAAGGATAGAGATATATAAAGTTTTTAACATCAATGGCAAGTTCATTTTATGGCAAATAATTGTAAAACCTGAGCACAATGCTAGGTCATTGAGACCTCATTAGTGCCTCTCAACTATTAGGTCTTAAGATGAAGATGAACATGTCAAAGGTCATCTGTAGCGTCCATACCAAACCGATGTCTGTAACTTTACCTAGGACAAATTGTCCAAAAAAACCAACTTGCCAACTTCGAATGAAAATTCAATTGACGGATCTATCTCAGCTGGGTCAGTTACAGATCGCGAGATTACGACACATCTTCTCGTCACGTATACCTCAGAAATTGAACAAGAGTGTGGATTTTGTCAGTGGTGTCTTTTGGGTCTGATACTTGGTCCTTAACTGATGGCCGCACGACGAGGGTCAAGGTCGCTCGAGAAGGCTATGCGCGGAGTACTTTGAATTAAAAATATCCGCAGTAAGGATATAGCAACCGATATACCACAACAGAACAGTAAGCTGAAGTAGCAATGGGCCGGCCATATAGTTCGAAGAAGTGACATCCGATGGATTTTCGAGTGGCAGTCTCGTACCGTTAATCGAAGTATAGCACGACCTCCAACTAGACGAAGTGATCACCTGGTGATGAGAAGAGTAAGATATTGATGGATGCAGGTGGCTCAGGTGCTTTGTGACATTCCTTGGGGGAGAACTACGCACTATGACTAGTAGTCGACTTGTATTGAACTGTAATGGTAAAGAAGTGAAAGTAAAAAATTGTTTAGGATTGTTGTAGTAAGTCTGTCTTAGAATTGTTGCAGGAACAAATATTAAGGCGTTAATGTCATATAAAATAATGGATAAAACTATTCTAATTATTTATACCAATATTTGTCTATTTTGGGTGAAGCACTCTTGACAGAAAAACCCAACAACTAACTCTTGGCCAGGCTCAGGATTCGAACCCAGGACCACATAATCAGGAGTCTCGTTTATATACACTAGACCAACGAGACAGTCAAATCGCGTGTTCGTTGGTGATAGAACGTTTATGAAATTAGATCAGAGGGAGATAGGTTTGAATGTAGTATCTCTGACATTAGACCAAAAAGCAATAATTTATGCATCTCAGCCTAAGTATCGGATATCCTCTAACCAATAAATTGCTTGGTCGTCTATATACTGCATGAATATACATTCTAGATAAGCAATATAACGTATACTATTTGAATCTAAATATAATATTTTAAATTCAAATCTCCGAGAATATTTTATAACACTATCAAAACATTTGCGCAAAATATTTGGAAAGCCCTATTGTGAGTTTAGTTGCAAAAATGTGTACAGTTTTTGAAGAGTATAAATATTTAAAATGCGCGGGCAGTAAAACTGGTATTTTAGAAACATTTGAATCGACGCCAACGTTTGGATATGGCGTTTATCAGAATAAACACAACCGTTATTTAATACATATGTTATCGTTTACCTTATCTCATTTATATCCAAAATCAATCATAAGCTTATCACTAATGTTTACACAAAACTCTTAAATCGGTTTTTTATATTATTAAAATTTAAAATTTTCTTTATTGATTTTCAAAGAATTAATGCAAAATTTTGCTCATCATTTGCAAACAACTGTTTCTTGCACTATGGTTCATGCCGTTTCCTGTATGTGTGTGCCTAACCTTTCTTATATAATTCCAGTGATAGATAAATTTACAGTTCAACTGATGATAAATGGCTGCTGCAGTCAATTGACACCTACAAACAAAGACTACATGTGCGCTGTCACTCCTGAGAACTATGATGGAATGGCTCATAATCTGTAATTATACTGGCCCTCTATAACCTTCACAGTGGAAAAAAAACAATGCACGACTGCTGTTTGGCGACAAAAATAGTTAAGAGGGTGATTAGTACCCAAAAAGACTCCTAGACAAAGAAAGGATTCCTATCACCATTTGTTACGTGGTAGAGCCATGCTGCAGCTATGTCAATAGTACAGTTGTAGCACGAATGGGTCAGGACTGGGGAAGGACCACGCTCTCACAGAATGCCAGCGTAAAATATCAGCTTAACCTCCGGCAATCTATCGTAGTCCCACGGCTGACAACGCATCTGCATTTTAATTCGCAAACGAAGATAGATGTAGATGTCTATGGACCACAGCAACCACTTACCATCAGGTCATCTGTGTGCTCGTATGTCACTCTTATTCTTTAAAAAAACCTTCGATCGTTGCATCATGCTAATTGCGGAAATGAGACATTGGCAAGCTGCGATTGGACAAATGGCTGTGGAGCGGCATTGCCAATAAAAGTGTATGAACTCTGTGCTCACCAACCTTATTTCTCACCTCATCTTCTCAATGATGCTCAGTATCGTATTCTTGTCTTGGTCTTGCTAAGCAGTGGACTAAAGTCAAGTTAGAGGTTCTTCAATTCAAGTGATGTGATGTGCCTGGCTAATGGTGGCGGCGTTTAAGAATCATTATCCCCATTTCGTCCCTCGGGACACCTACGATACGTAACAAGTGACTATGAGATAAAATATAAAAACCTTACAGCTTCTGAAATGTAAGTTAAATACCTAGAACGCTGACAGAGTGAAAAGGTCTGGTTCTGACAACCCTTATATTATCTTGTCTTGTCCTTGAACACATTATTTGAAAGCCGTGTAATTTGGTAATTGACTTGGTTTGAAGTTTTATTACTTTAGGCCTTATTATAATTTTAATAACTAGACCACCGTGTAATATAGTGCTGGTGTAAGAGAAGCCACTACCCCAACACAAAGTAATAAAAAAAATCAGGTGTTGCCAAATCGCCTGACAATGTGTGGACTTATGTTTAGTATTAACATTTTAAAGTTCTAAACATTGCTTTTAGATTGTCTGTGGAATTGGTGGTCTAGTAGTGGGCGCAGTTGGTTGGCTGGAAGAAAAACAAAAGCCAGCACTTGGATTAGGCGTACCAGCGGGAGCAATAACAGTCATTGCCGCAAGTAAGAATTAGTTGTTTTATTTCTCATTTGTGTTTTTTTTTTATTTGCATATGCTGGCAAATTATTTTATCTAGTCTGTATATAGTATTATATTTTACAGAATAAGGGTGACAAACGAGCACACAGTCCACCTGATAATAAGTGAATGCTGTGGCTCATAGACATCTACATTTATCCTCGATTGAGAATCAAAATGCAGACCCGTTGTCATCCCTGAAGACTGCCCCGTTTCCAGAAAAAAGCGTCATTCCATCTGGTTCTCTACACTCAACAAACGAAACACAGCAGCATTAAGCTGCTATTTTACGCTGGTATTCTGTGCGAGCGTAGTCCTACGTCAGTAGAGCCGACCCATTCGTGCTACAACCATAATATAGCTGCAGCAAGGCTACCACGTTGAGTATCATAGTCTATCCATCCGATTACTAAGTAGTGAATATGCTTTTGTTTATTGTAAGTGTAAGTATGCTTTTGATAAACCACGATCACGCACAATATCAGCGTAGAAAACCGGAGACCTTTTATTATTGAAAATGAAGCATTCCATATTAGTCTCCTTGACAACGCATCTGTATTTTGATTCTTAATCGGGGATAGATGTAGATGAACTGTGTACTCGTTTGTCACCTTTATTACAAAAAGATCAATCGACTTAAAATACCACAGAAATATCTATAATTTATATACCTACACATGAACATTATAAATGCAATGATTTTATTACAACTATACTTTTACAATTTCTATTTATAGCGAATTAGTTTAAATGAGAAGATGTGAAGGTAAATCAAAAACTACAACGAAAAGCTTTTAAGAAAGCACTTTTACTACTTTTACAACAAGCTTAGCAGTAGCAGTCTATTATTTATTGAGTGATAATATTTTAGGGTCTAATATAATATGAAGATTATGGGATGCTTAATTTTGTATATTTATGACAATGACGCGATTGTCATCATCACCAGCACATGAATCGTCTCTTCTTAATATGGACTAATCGCGACGGTCGGCAGACATATTGACAATTCAAGTTTCTGGTAATAAGATGAAAACAATCGATAAAACGAACAGGAAATAATCTTCTCCGGAATTAGGTAGCTGTTTATATTATTTGAAGTTTATATACACGTTAAGACAAGTCATCGCGCGCTCTGACTAGATACCGCGCTCCCTACAAGCAACAGCTTCATGAATGCGGCATCTTAATATTGTAGTATGTATAAGACAATTTGCATGATGCTAGTGTGCGTGAAAAATTGTATATGCTAGCAGCTTAACTATTACCCGATTAACAGGAAAATTTATTTTATGCTATGGCTTAGTAGTTAAGTTCATAGTTATGAATGTATTCCAGAAATACTTAAAAATGAATAGTTTATTAATAACGAGTGTATCAATATATTTGTGTATATTATGTATAGGTTTTTCTTCTGAATAAATGACATATAAATGACAAGGCCTCCTTTTTATCAGTTTAATTTTTTTATTTACATGTCTAACTAATATTCACAAATTATTTAAAAAATAGTTATAGATATGGTGTAATCAAAATAGTCCTTTCTATTTTACGCGTCAATATGAAAACCTTTTACTATAGATCTATCTTCCAAATCGCAAGAAAAATCAGGTCTTCCATACATTTTGAGCAAGTTTGTACGAAATTTTGTATGTAATAACTGACTTTGAGATATTTTTTATAGGATCAAGGTGACAAGGGAGCACTCAGTCCACCTGATGGTAAGTGGTTGCTGTGGCCCATAGACATATACATCTATCCTCGGTTAAGAATCAAAATGCAGATGCGTTGCAACCCCTGAGGACTAAGATGAAATGCCTCGTTTCCATTAAAAAGGGTCTCCGGTTCTCTACACTCACCATACGAAACATAGCAGCGTAAAGCTCCTATTTTACACTGGTATTCTGTGAGAGCGTGGTCCTTCCCCGGTCAAGCTGACGAATGGGTATTCGTGCTACAACTATATCAGTAATATAGCAGTATGGGTCTATCACGTATAAATTGAATATTTCGAAGATGATCCCATAGTAAAAAATATTCATGTTGACGGGCAGAATCATTCCCTAAGTTATTAAGTACTATTTTGTTACACCTTTAGTTAGTATATAAGACCGGGGAAAATATAATATAAATAGTCATCCCCTTTATAATGGAAAAGAAATTATAAACTTAAATATTAAAACCTACAGAAAGCTTTCTTTTAAAGAACACAAGCAACAAAAGAAAATAATGGACTAAAACTTTTAAACCAGTTTTAAGTACTCAAGCAAATGCTGGATTTTTAGGAATGTTAGTGTGAATTGAAAGTCTCAAATAGATAACTAATCTTGTGATCTGGCGTTATCATGATGAAAGACCACTCCTTTTCTGATTATCAATGCCAGCCGTTTTTTTTTTTATTTCGTGCTTGTCTCATTGTTTATTGGTAGTAGAGAGCCGAATCGATGGTTTTACCCGGCGGTAAAAGCTCAGTACCACCATACACACAGCATCACTTTATTGCGCATTAATCCCGGTTTCGCTTTAATCTGTAAACAAAACACATATCAATACATAAAAAAATCACGTGTCTTGTATGTTCTACATACAAGAAACGTGATATTTTGGGTCCTTTAATATTTTACTTGTTTTCTTTTTTATTTTATGTTGTTATAGCAGCAATATAAATACACATTCTGTGAAAATTCTACATATTACGGATCATAAGATACAGCCTACTGACAGACAGACGGAACGATAGTGGAAACTTGGGTCCCGTTAATACTCTTTGGGTACGGAACCCTAATAAACGGCAATTATGTCATTTGAGCAATACTACAGAAATAAACATTAAATAATATAGTATGAGGTTATATTATAATAAGTTAAATATATTATATTATAAAATATAGTAACAATAAATTTACATATAAAAATATCAGCCACAAGGAACTTTATTTTTGCATTCGCGGCAACACTGAATAACGTCATTGATATTTTGTGACTTATTTATGGCTCGTGTTATTTTATGTTAAAATTTCGAAATTGTATGATACTTAATGATAGTATGTGATTCCAGTGTCTTTCTTATTTCTTGTAATATTATTTTTACACAGTTTCAATACGTAAACTGGTATTTTACTTCGGATTATGATCAAAATTTAATAAAACATTCGGTACGTTCACCTCACACGTTGCCTACAACGCGACTGGCTCATGTACGCCGATTTCGGCGTAGTATTTGTTGCCGCATTTTACATGAGCGCCGGCGGTATCTAGTCAGAGCGCGCGATGACTTATCATTAATCTATGGACAAAGTATTGCCTACATACTTTTGCTGGACGTGGGCCAATCTCATTTCTGAATGGGTTTTTTTAGGAAAAGTTCACCAAATTACTTCGTGTATTTTAAAAATATTTTTAATTCATCATAAAATATCTCTGTTTAAACTACAATATGAAATAATGTTTATATTTTTAATTGATAGAACATCGTTTTATGATGGGATACTTTAAATTATTCGTATTAATGATAGAACACTTCACTAAGGTGATTTTGAGTCTGTCCTTTGGCTGAGAAATTCCAACAAATAAAGATGGGAATAAATAAAATTCTACCAATTTAAGAAAAAGTTATATATAGCAAATAATGTACGTCACACTGAATAGTAACATCATCTAATTGTTAAAAAATTATATGTAAATAGTAACTATATTTTGTTCCCCTTAGCTACATCAGTTTACTTCAGCCGAGGATTTGGTGGATGGAACTCGGCGCGATCAGGAACAACCAGAAGTTGGGGAACCCCCTGGAGAGCTTTGGGCCCAGCACCATGTGCTGCAGTTCCTTTAACCACTTTATGGACTGTCGCAGTTGGAGCACACATAGCGATGCTAGCATTTTGTATACGATCTCTGATGAATATAGGGTAAGTTCCAACGATTTATGAACTAATCATGATCGAGTTGCAAGATCATCAATATTCTTTTCAAATTCGATGTAGGAAAATGGCCATTTGAAAGCCATGGTGGGTAAAGTGGTTGGTGAGTAAAAAGCCGTTGCCGCACTTGTAATATTGCACTTCATCGGCAGCTATAGAATTTGGGTTTACGATTTTTAAAGGACTGTTTTCACTTTGATTAGTGATTAGTGCAGGTGATTAGTGCAGGTGATTAGTGCAGGTGCTTAGTGTTTAGAAGTAAACACGTGTGGACAGCGATTGATTAGTGCAAGTGATTAAAAACCTGTGTAGTAAAGTGATTAGAAGCGTGTTCTCTTTTTTTGCGAGTGGATCAGTGGACTGCGAGTGTCACGCTCCGCGCGCCCTTCCTTTCCCCTCACTCGCAGCATGCCTGCCACTAAACACGTTTGGACATCAGTGCTTAGTGTTTAGCGTTTAGCGTCGGACGCTCGCTTCTGTTAAAAAAATGTCCATACTTCCTGGTCGACTGCTAACAACTGAATTTACTAAACACATCCACTAAACAGAATTGGACACTACTTACACTACACACCTGCAGTAATCAACCACAATTACTACTAATCACCTGCACTCGCACTAATCAAAGTGAAAACAGGCCTTAACGGATATTGATTACTAAGCATGTGTTGAATGTAGATGAAGTGGAGAAAAATATAAGTAGGATAGATATTACAGTACATATTATTTTACGTGATATACGCTGCAGTTGTTTTATGGCTGCGGAACGAATAGATCGGCTCCACCGGGGTCTCACAGTATACAAAAAGTAGCAGCGTAAAGCTGCTGTGTTTCGAATGGTGGGTATAAAGAACCCGATAACCTTTTTATTATTAATGAGTAAAAAGCTGATATCAAATCTGGATATTGATAAAATTCCTGTGCATTGAATAGACGACCCGGACCACATCATTCACTTACTACTAGGTATGTTCGTTTGTCACACTTACTTAATAAAAAAATGTGTATTGATAGATTATATTATAAATAAATGATTTTGAGAATGAGAAAATTATTATGCTTATATTTTTATGAAAAAATGAAACGGTGTGTACTATCAAGCTTAATGACCACCGCCCTCCCTTTAACAGTCATATGATCTTTCCCACACCACTCAACCTAACCACTAAATCCAACAAAACTACTCTAAGAAATACAGGAAATATGCAGTCCGTTAATACGACACTTTTTCGCCCTTAAACGAAGCACAGTTAGAAGAAATAAGCTCTGCGATAGATAACTGCAAATTAATTAAATTCAATTGTGTATTATTTAGATTCCAAACATGTTCAACTTTGAGAGTATAATACGCTGTGTAGTGTTACAGACAGACATTTTATTAATATCTTAATATTGCAAGTTATCCAATAACATTGGAAACAAAAGTGCCAGCTGCAATAATATAAACCAGCGTTGTATATGGGTTAACTGTATCTAGAAGTTTTGCCGTCTCACTAAAAGCCAGTTATGGAGAAATGATTTCCAAATATTTACGTACTTGTATCGAAGCGTTTAATTGAAATAATGTTAAATGTATGGTAGTTGGTGTAGTTTGATTTTTACGGCATTAAAGAATTCAACGAGAATAAAATTTTTGAACTTTACCAATTTTGAATGTATAAAATAGGTTATAGGTTATTTTATTATTTTGACGGCTCCGTGGCGCAGTGGCTTAGCAATGAGTTGCTACGCTGGGGGCGTTGGGTTCGAATCCCGCACGGAACAAGTATTTGTATGGCAATTTATGTTTGTAAACTGCTTCCACGATACAGGAGAAAATCCTAGTGTGGGGGTAACGTTATTATTAAAAGAAAATACTAGTAATGCTCTTAAAATTACTTATATCCCCTTTACTCCCCTCTAGTCCGATGCCGGATTCGAACCCACGACCTTTGAGTTCGCGGTTCACACCCTGTCATTAGGCTACTGTCGTTTAAAAGTAACAAGAAAAAGGTAATAATAAGAGTATCTCAACGCCCTATCATATTATTTGCATTTTAATAATTCTCAGTCAGTTAATTATAAGCGGAGTGGGATAATATAGACTCCTCCACCGACACCTCCCCACTGCCCGGCACCACGTCCGTGAACTCGTACTCGCCCATCATACATCATCATCATCATCATTATCACTACATTCCATAAACATGTAGTAAAATCGTAAATAGACATAGAAAATACTCACATAATATCTTAAAAAATTTGATACTGGATAAAGAGTTCTCTTAAATTTTGGATATTAGTCGCAGTCAGGTACAGCACACACAGCTTTAAATTTAATTTTCGTATGCAAACTTAGCATAGTAAATTAATATCGCGATTCTACTATGTATGTCAGGAACAATTTCTTAAATCAAGAATTACTGACTAGTAAAATATTTATGTTTTATACAATCATACAGGTTTATCCTAGTTCAGGTGCCCGTTATTGTAGACTATTTTAAATTAAGACATTATTTGAATTAATTGTACGGTTTCTTGAAATAAATTATTATTATTAAATTATTATTATTTAAATTCTAACAAAAATATAACATTTAAGTGCAACGGAAATTATTCCTTTTTCACCAAATGCTCAACTCACCATTTTCTACGTGGTAGAGCCACGCTGTAGCTATATTATGTTTGTAGCACACATGGGTCGACTCAAAATACCAGCGTAAATAATAGCAGATTAATTCTGCTGCGTGTGGTGTGAATAGTATTGTCAGTAAGAGAACCGAATACTCTTTTTACAACGCATCTGCATTTTGATTATATTCTTAATCGTAGATAAATATAGATGGTTAGAGCATCCACTTACCATCAGGTGAACTGTGTGCTCGTTTGTCACCCTTATTAAATAACAAGCCCGAAACCCAATCATCTAACATGATTTTTAATAAGTTTGTCAATCGGTAGTAACATTACCAGTGCTACTGTTTTGGCTCTGCGCTCACATAATCAAAAAATTACGGAAATAATATTTCCAAGCAGAAATCTGCATAGATATTTTTTTACAGATGCAATAGTACAACTTGCATAGGAGTTGCAGTAGCTCAACTTGCAGTGTCGGTCAGCACTCTTGCAGCTGCCGTTTACATGCTGCAACTTGACCTGCGTTTCGATGCCGCACTAACACCGCCGCGATCATCCGACACGCACATCTGTACAGGTGTATCTATGGTGGGTCTACTATACTATTTAACAGATAAAACTCCGAAACTTATGGAATGTTTTAGCATATAAATTATAAATTATATCACTGAATGTGAATTTAAAGTGTGTGATGAAAATAAAAACTAGAAGTGAAAGTCTTTTTAGTATTGCTTTTACTTTAAGTTTTCATTCATCCATTACAGCCTATCGAAATCCACTGCTAACCACACATTGTTTCATAGGGGTAATGTTTGTCACAGTAGCCGCGATCTTCAGGCGGGTTAGCAACCTGCAGTTTCATTTTACTTTCTGCTTGTTATTAGAAAGACTGCCCATCACCTAGAGCCATGCTGCAGCTATATTACTGGTGTAGTTGTAGCACGAATGGGTCGGCTCGATCGGGGAAGGACCACGCTCTCACAGAATACCAGCGTAAAATAGCTGCATAACGCTGCTGTGTTTCGTATGGTGAGTGTAGAGAACCGGAGACTTTTTTTACTGGAAACGAGGCATTCCATCTTAGTCCTCACGGGTGACAACGCGTCTGCATTTTGATTCGTAATCGAGGATAGATGTAGATGTCTATCGGCCACAGCAACAACTTACCATCAGGTGGACTGTGTGCTCGTTTGTCACCCTAATTCCATAAAAAACCCTGGTTTGTTTCCCGTTTTTAACGACACCCACGGGACGATATTGGGTAGTGGACATACTTAAACCGCCAAATCCAACATATTATAACTATATATTGACATTGCCCAAACTAAACATGATTTAAGTTTTAAAATTTTGTGTCTTATTCGTTTATTCAATACAGCTCATTAAAGTCCACTGCTAAACAAAGCCCTTCAAGGGGGATATTTGCCACACTTACCACTCTTGACAGGCGGGATGGCAACAACATTTTTTTTATTATTCTGAGTTGTTACCAGGAAGATGCTGCAGCCGATCTCCTGTTTCATTTCCCTCTGCTGTATTTAACGACACAAACGGAATGATTTCTGTGATGCGAAAAGAATCATTTTATGTATGCTCAAGCATTTTTATGTGAAATTTTATCTTAGATGTTCCTATTAATTTATATAAAAATGCTTTGTTTGTTCCGTGACTAAAATTATCATCACAGCTGTTTTAAGCATATCAAATATTCATGCTAGTTTTAGACATAAATAATGCATTCTCATTCGGTACTCTGCGCTACGCTGGTAAACGAGTGTAGGCAAATTATGAATTATTTTTAAATTCTGAACAAGTTTAAAAATAGAATGTTGGATCCAATACCAATACTAAAACGATAGATATGTGTTAAATGTTTGATTTCTTGCTATTAGAATCTGTCAAGCTTTCAATTCTGGGCGATGTTGTAAATTGACCTATTTATTAGTATTATTGAAACTGATATATTTATAAGATTTTTTATTTTGAAAGAATTTTGATTTACGCAATATATCGGTTACGAATTTATGCCTAAGTAGTATATCTTACAGTGCACTAACTATGCTATGTTGTGATAGTAGTCAGAGTCAGGGCCTGATTTACCCACAGGCTAACTAGGCTGGAGCCTAGGGCGCATGGTTTTAGAGGGCGCTGAGCTTGCCTTTGCAAGCACCACTTATGTACAGAATAAAATATGGTATAATATTCTTAATAAGCAATAGAGTCAGTGCCGCAAATATTTGAGATCTATCATAAACTGCCAGCTCATAAGCTAGTTTTAGTCTTCTAACTTACCTGACTCATAGATGAGGGGAAGCAATAGAGTCCAAGAGGGAGGCCTTGGTCGTTACTTTGGTAGCGAAGGACTTCGTGGGCTTTGGCACAAAGCGGTTTTTCAGAAGCTTCTTTTCTATTCCTGGGCTGCCCGATAAATTTTGCAATTGGATCATCAGTTATCTTGCAGATCGCACAATCAAGGTCATAGTAGACGGTGCATATTTCGACTACTAGTCTATTTATGCTAGTGTTCCATAAGGTGATAGCACGTAGCTATCACCGACGCCGTTTCTTCTGTATATGAATTATATGTTGGTGTTACTGGCTGTAACACTAGTGATGCTTTTTACACTAGCCGTGCTAATATTTTCCCGGAAAACGTCACATCGAAACAAACTTGTGTTTGAAGTCGAGTCTTTGAAAGCAAAATCTCGGATTCGGGACGATTCCAGTTTTAATTTCAGAAGATACAGGTTTGCGCGTTTACCACTAAAAGGAATCCCTTTGCCGTATCTCTTAATTTCAGGGTAATCCCCATACTGCCTCAGCTAGCATCAGAATCCTCGGCATCGACATATTGAAAGACGTACAGTTCCGCGGTTACTTGGAAAAGAAGGTTAAAAAAGCTTGGCGTGCTCAGCAGAGTAGGACAGTATTTCATTCCGGCACACTATTTGTAACTTTACAATGCGCAAGTTCGCCATCTTACTGAGTACTGTTCTCATCTCTGGACTGGGGTACCCCAGAACCAGCTCCTTTTACTTGACCGTTCGAATCCTCGACGACTTAGTTCTTTCCCTTGTTAACACTACGGAAATTGCAGGTTTGAAATTGCAACTATAGTATCTCATGGCCGATGGTCGACACTTACTATCAAGAATATTTGATTTAATTTGCGCGAAACCACGGGGTGGAAAACTGGCTAGTAAGTATATTCGTCGACTGGACAGGCACAGACCGAACTGGCCGGTGGGGGACGCATATTCATAGGTAACCTAGGGCTGTTGTTTTTCTAAATCGGGCGCTGATCAGAGTTGCTGCAGCTGGATCAAATATTATTTTGATTTACTCTGGTTAGAATGTATTATAATAGTCTCCATGTTTCTATCACTGCATCCAAAACCACATGCGTAAGTTTCGTGGAACACTCGGTTGGAACGAAGTTCCTTTCGTAGTATGTTATTATTGATAAACGTATTATATTATTGATTAACAAATACAAATAAATGAATTCCTAGCGTCTATTAAAATGAAGCGTCATTTATAATAAAATAATAATTTCTTTCATTACAGGATAAGAAAAAGTGCGAGGAAATGGATATTATTCCATCTCGCTCGCACTATAGAAAGGGTCGTGAAGGAAAAATCTTACTCTTTTTCTCGCCTAGCCCCCATCTGCCTAATTCGTACCGTGCGATAAGGAACTTCGTTCCAAAAATACATTTGAACTCTCGATTAATTATTACATATTGGCAACATGTTAGTACTTTATGCAACTGATTACTCTTGAAAAGTAGAACCGATCTGAAATACACCATTCAATAAAAACTAATTAAGTTAAGGGTTTAAATATCGTTTGATTTTATTTTGCAGGTACCATTAACATCTGTAGCAGTTAACAGTGGTAACAGTGGTGATGGCGGTGATACAGCAGGGAGTCCTCTGGCAAAGGAAAAGAACCCCCAGTCGCCACAGCTTGATCCTCCTACTTGATACTGTGGATCCGCGTAGAAGTGATTATCAACTAAATTCAAACAAGGTGTATAAAATAGGTGTCCATATTAAACGATATAAATTAAATTAAAATTTATTAAACTACAACTTCATACAGTGTTAATAAAAAATCCCGTCCGTTTTTGAAGAGAAAAATATCCTCCCGTGATGTGTAAATGTCGCTACTACAATATAAGATCTCAGCTTTCTTAACTGATTTAAAAAAAGGAGACTCAATTTGACTGTATTTTATTTTGTGTTACCTCAGAACTTTTTTCTAGTGAACCAATTTTGATGATTCTTTTTTTTATTTGAGAGTTGGTGCTTCTGATGTAGTCCCATATAAGTTTAATCAGGATCTGACCAGTAGTTTTTGAGTTATCCTTAATAATGCGTATTTAATTGACTTCGACTACATTCATGATGTTCTCATTTTATTTATACTGAAGTCGGTTGTACACAAATTTTAATTTCACCACATGTTTTAATTTATTTATATTTGATCTAAGCCTATATAAGATGCAGATAGGTATATAAAATTGCTTTGTATCAGTCTCTATACAGGTAAGGGCGACCAACGAACCATTTGACGACGAATTGTAACCCTTGTAGACTTAGATGAAACGCCTTGTTACCAGTAAAATCGTCTTCAGTTTAACACAAAGTGTTCCTAACTTGACTTATGAAATTAAAAGACTTTTCTTATAATTTTTACACTGTTTAAACTGTTTTTATTATCTATACAAATAAATGAAATTGAAGTGTCTGTTTGAGTAATATAAAAATAACAGCTTTTTACTAAATGCAGATGAAAGTATATATGCGATTCTTAAAACAAAAAAAAAAACATTTTTTTAAATTAATCTCAGGCTAATCTCAGGAATAGCTAAACTGATTTTGACGGAACTTTCTCTGGTAGATAGCTAATGTAATAAGGAGTAACTTAAGATACCTTTATTTTAAAAAAAAGAATTAATGTTCCACGTAAATAAAATGAAATTCGTAGATTTTCATTTTTTTTAATAGTAATAAGTTTCACGCAGACGAAGTCCCGGGGAACAGCTAGTAGGTATAAATAATAGCGATTCACACAACATCTTTATGATTTTCTTATCGAGTCAATTATTATGATTCGTGTTTCTGTCTTCACACAAAACTTGTACGTTTGATGTTTTTTTTTTTATAAAATGATTTTGTTTTTGCGCAAAAAATACATTTCAGAGGGTTCACAGAAGTTCAGAAAAGTTAAAAAGTACTTAACATAGCCTTAACTGTAATCGAATTTGTAAACCAATTCTCGATGAGTGTTTAAATTACTTCCACTTAACTCTTTAAATATATAAGGTTTGTAATTAGCGAAGATAAATAGTAATTTATTTTGTAAATATTACCTCATTTAAATTATAAATTTTGTATAACGTGATTTGTGTAAATAAATTAATATAAATTACGCTTTCGTGTCTTAATTATACAGTTCCCTTAAGAATAATATTCAAGATACAAAACAGATAAAGTTAGTTTCCAAATGATATTTATTTACAACATTGGTAACATTAGTTTTATAAATTAAGGATAACAAACGAACACTCAGTTCACCTGATGATAAGTGTATGCCCATAGACATCTACATTTATCCTCATTTAAGAATCCATATCCATGTCGCCTCAGAGGACTGAGATGAAATACCTCGTTTCCAGTACAAAGGGTCTCCGGTTCTCTACACTCACCATACGAAACACAGCAGCGTTAAGCTGTTATTTTACGCTGGCAATCCGTGAGAGCGCCATCCTACGCCAGTTGAGCCGACCCATTCGTACTACAACCATAATATAGCTGCAGCGTTGCTTAACCATGTTTAAATATAGAAACAGTGTAGTGGTAATGTAAAAATATCTACTATAAGTTCGTCGTAAGAGGCACCAGAGGGAAACAAACCAGAAGATCTTATTTCTAATAACAACTCAAAATAGTAAAAGGTTACAGTTGCCTATACACCTGCCAAGGGTGGCAACTATGGCAAATATCCCTCTATGAGACAATCTTATGGGAAAGTCAGTCTCTTAGGTCAAGTTTTTGACGAAATTTTGGTCTATAATTTAGTCGTCAAAGCGTTACCAACTAAAAATCTAGAGTTATTTGATTCAGCGACCCCCAAATGACACGTGGCGATTACTGCAGATCGCTCTTACCATGGAAGAAGTGAGCGTCGAAATAAATATCTAAAATAGTATCCAATTTTTTTACCCAAGTAACAAATATTTTGAGCATTCCCTTCGAGTTTCATAACACCCGCGGAGCGTAATATGGTGATAATTTATTTAACGCCACCGCTCTCGGCAGTCGAAATATTAATTCAGAAAATTACACTCACTTCTTTATCTTTCTGATGCGTACAACAAGGGATTGGAATTGTTCAGCTACGTCCTCTTCCAGGCTACTAAAATTTTGAACTCTTTTTTTCTGGGGTAAAATGTTTGACAATATTTTTTACGTGGTAGAGCCATGCTCCAGCTATATTAGTAGTATAGTTGTAGCACAAATGGGTCGGCTCGACCGGAGAAGGATCACGCTCTCTCAGAATACAGGCGTAAAATAGCAGCTTAACAATGCTGTGATTCGTATGGTAAGTGTAGAGAACCGGAGAATCTTTTTACTGAAAACGATGCAATCCATCTTAGTCCTCTGAGGCGACAACGCATCTGCATTTTGGTTCGTAATCGAGGATAGATGTAGATGTCTGTAGGCCTCAGCAAACACTTACCATTAGCTGTACTGTGTGTTTGTCGCCCTTATCCTATAACAAAAAATCTACGACTTTATCACCAATTAACATCAGGTGGGATCTTAGACTAAGATTGATATATTGATGATAAAAAAATAAAAAAACTGGGAACAGTTTAAGTTTAAAAATAAAAAGAATCAATGTCAATCAAGTGTAAAGCGTAGTATACTTTGGCGATTAGTATTCCGTACCATGAGCCCCACGTCTAAATTGGTGGATGGTATGTAAATAATCACGTTAATAATAAATTCCTTAAAAAATCCGGTTGATTTCAGTTCACTCTACATCTAATTCTCCTTGATTTCTGCAGATTTTCTAAATAATTTCTCACTTAAAAAAATAAGAAAACTAGCAATGCTATTATCACAACTAATATTAATAGAATCAGGCGTTACTTTGCGGAAATACATTATAATGAAGTTGCCGCTTAGTAGCGAGCGAGAAAAGTAACAACAGGCCACTGCGAAATTTATTATATTATAATTTTAACTAAAAGTGGGGGCAAACAAACATGCGGATGATCTGATGGTAAGTGTCGTTTTTTGATGGTCCATAAATCGTATCGCTGTGGAAAAATCGCCGGTGGTATACAATTCCATAGAGAAATCGTGCTCCTGGTAAATCGCACAGTTGTGGACCGCATTCAGATGGTGTGGATGGTAACGTGAGTTTTGTCGCGATGTGGGTGGGTGAAATTTGTCGGCTCGAATTAATCCGAACTATTCCCCGTGGTGAATAAGATAAAATGCAAAGGAATGCAATAATATATATAATTTAGTTGTCCTAAATTTGTCTCGCTTTTGAAGAGTAGCTAATTTGGAGGAAGGAAGGCTTTTAATTCTCCAATAGGGAATAATATGTTAAATAAATATAGGGGGCAGGCACATTCTCTAGTTGGGATAATCTTTCTTGAAAATGTTGTTTCGTTTATGGTCATTTTCCTTTTTGTTCGTCGGTTTCGGTCGTCGTGTAGAAAAGAAAAATCCACATTTTAACCTACTTTCGCTGATATTACTTGATACGTGCTTTCGTATTTTTAATAAAGTTAGACATTATAAATATGTTTCAATTATTCAAACTTAAAAATATATTTCTCATCAAAAACGAATAAAACTAAGTTAGATGTTCGATTATTGGACGCACAAACTAACTAGAAACACTCACGGTTAGACGCATAGATAAACAGACGAAATCGTGTATGTAAATATTAAAATTTTATTTTAATATGTAGGTACGCGTATTACATTAATTGGTTGTTAGCGATGAGCGTTTAAAAACTACATAAGTAGGAACAAAAGCTGCGTAAGAGAATCCACTACTCTATATCAACCGGTGGGTCTCGTATGGGGGTCCATTAAAACGTGATGTGTTTAGGAGACGGAGGGGGTCGAGACGAATTTCACCCAATCTCACGTAGGGGAGAGCGAGGACCTCGATAAATATCACGTTATTATTTTTTGCAAGAAGCATTGTAAAATTTCGAGAAAATTGGGTTAAATTATTTTTAAATAAATCCAACGTAATAAAGCATAGATTAACATATTTATGGATTTTGAAAAAAAATCTCACGTGAGATTTATCTCACGACATCACACCGAGGGGAGGGTAGGGCAGAAAAGTCACCAAAATCGCCTCACCTAATTAATGGACGTCGACTAAGATGCGACAAAGGGATATGAATCTGGAGATGGGCAACACCATCTTCTTGATAACAATCTAATCCAATTCGACTACCAAACTTGGAAACTGAGCCAAATATCTAAATATGTATTTAAGGAAATCTAAAAAGGAAGCTTATGTTTAGCAGTTGACTCTTGTTAGGCTGTAATGAATAAATGAATGAAGTACAACTTTATGTTACGGCTTTCAGTATTGATTATGATCAACCTCAAGTGCACTAATAATTTATACACGCCTTGTTTACTGGAACCCAGCCTTCAGTAACATTTCTCTTCAAAGTTAAAGCAATTCATTGTCTCGTAAATAGCAGCAATGTTATTGGCCTCCTTATTTAATGTAGTCATTCATCGTAAACCCACTTAATTGAACCGTTGACTTGAAATTATTTTCTAAGATAAACGTTATTTAAAATTGTTATTTCATTTTTTGAAATGAAGTAACAATCGAAGTTACAGTTTACGAAATATAGTAAGCATCAACTGCAGCCCATCGATACCTGCCACATAAAACTGCGGGTGGTAGCTACCTAGACGAAATCCTTCACAGAAAAGCAATCATTCCATTTAATCATAAATTATCTATGTAAATATAAATGGAATTGAAGAGTCTGTCTGTTTAGAAATAACTGCCTTATATTGAGCTGACGGAGTTATTTTCATGCCCTTAAGACATGAATAATCATATTTAAAATGTTTGTCTGTCTGTCTGTTTGCTTGTCTGTCAGTCTGTCCGGGCTAATATTTGGTACATCTGAACTGATTGTAATGAAATTTCACGAACAGATCTGTCTCATCAGTCTGATGATAGACACTGCCAGGAGTTATCCAAAAATTGGAGATGTTTTGAAAAACCGAAAAATGGATAAAATTAAATGTTCCTTGATTATCTTAAATCTACATTACGCCATATAAATAGATCTACGCAGGCGAAGCCTCGGCAGGTCGCTAGTACAAAATAAAATTAAGAGCTATAGTCCTGATGTTACGCGACCAACCCGTGTTCGATTCCAGTAAGAATCAGAGTAGTGTTTGTTATTCACCATTTTCAGTGTTGTTTAAAACGTGTTTGCCAGTTAAGGATAACAATGTCTGGAAGCCTGCTTATCTAAAAAATTAAAATTTTAAGAGGACATGTAAAGTCGAACATTGCGACCGCGTGATAAAATTTTTCCTGCTACAAACAGCATTACTAGGTTTGTAATCGGAGCATGCACAGTCTACTACGAACTTGATGCTTTGATCTGCAAGAAAGCTGGTGATCTGGTGATCTAATTGTACAATTTTTCGGGAAGCCCATAGGAAGCTTCAAAAGAAGCACTTTGTGCCAAATCCGATCGAAAGCCTTCGCAATGTCCTAACTTCGCAACTAACGGCCAGGACCTCCCCCTTGCTCTCTAACTGCCTCCGTCGAGTTAGGTAAGCCAGAAGATCACCACTAAGCGACCCCGACGGAAACCGTACTGACGGTCACTAAGCAGCTGGTGATACTCAAGGTACCTCATGAGCTGGCAGTTTATGATGGTTTCCATTACTTTGGAGAACAAGAAGGTGATAGCAATAGGCCTGTAGTTGAAGCGATCGCCTACTTTAGAGATCGGGTGCACCAAAGCTGTCATTCATGACTTTGGGACTTCGCCTAGGGAGTAAGAGTATCTGAAAAGACGCGCTAAAACCGGTAACAGCACAATTGGGGGGATTCCGTTAGGCCCTCTCAACTTGTGGATGGCCAGGGAGAGGAGTGCTTTACGAACCGAGCGCTGTGAATCGCTCATCTGGCATGGAACACTCACACCACGGGATGGTCGGCGGTGTTTCCCCCGTCATCATGAGTCGACTTGGATACAAAGAGAGAGCCTAGCAGATCGGCTTTCTCCTTTTCGGCATGGGCCAGTGAGGCGTCCTCCTTGTGCAGAGATGGGAGAGATGACTGATGGAAGTTCCCTCGGACAGCCTTGTCGAGAGACCAGAATGCACAAGTTCCCGAGGGAAGTCGAACTAGTTTCTCGCCAATTCTGCCGATGCTCTGACTTTACCTTGGCGATGACCCTTTTGAAGGACCTGGAGGCGGTATTATATTTATTTTTGAGAGCGTTGGTATTTGCACCACGAGACGTCGATGCGTCAACCCAGGCCCGGTAGCACTCCTGCTTATATCGTGAAGCAATTTTGCAGGAGCGACCAAACCATGGCTGAGTTCTACCTCAGATAGGTACCACAGATGATGTTACAAAAAGTTCCATTTCCTGAAGCACTACATCAGCGACAGAATCAGCGACAACGACGATACAAAGTTCTACGGTAGAACCCACAAGACGTTTGTATTTCATTAGATATTGACTAGTGGTAAAACTTCTGCCACTTGTCAATTTATTCTAGCGGTTGTATTGCTGTCTCAATAAATAAAGGGACATTATGTCTGCGATGCAAATATTTTTGTCTGGGCGTTTGAGGATAACTCATGGCGGCCAAAAAGATTACAAAAACATTGTAGCTATCTCTATTTAAAAACAAAAATTCCGTAGATTTTATTTTAAAATATCCGCAGATCTGCAGACTTCTAAAGAGGATCGAAAAATGTTGTCTTTGTCATAGAATAAATCAATTTTTTGGAGAAATTCTTTCTGTCATGTAAAATTTTTGTTGTAAGTTGTAGTATAACATCGAATCAAGCTGCACATATAAGAAAACAGTACTATAAAAATTGATGAAAATTAATTGTTTTCTTTTAATTAAATTATCTTTAGTAAAAACACATTAAATAAACAACACTTAAATATTTTTGGATAGTTATACTAAAAAAAATATGGAAAACAACGGACCATCTTCACTTAAATTAACATTTAAAATTTTCTTGCTTTCTGTTAGTTTAGTTGAAACATTACGGTGTTTCAGACTTGGGTAATTCATGTAACAGTGAAAACCTATAAAACTAACAACTTTTGAGAAATTCGAAAAAAAATCGAGAAAAAGCGAAGACTTATTCGGCAGAATGTTTCTTAATAATTGTAAAAACAATTGGGACCGCCTGGATTAGAAAAATTTGAGACATAAGTGACAATTCATTCATTTTATAAACATTTATATTAACTGCCTATTTTCCAAGAATTGTTCGAAATTCGAAATAAATGTGATTTAATGCAAAGTATCTACGCTATTAAAGTTTCAATTCGATTAAAAAAATTCACCAAAAAATTTGATATTTATAAGCAAAAATGATTTTTTAATACAGAGCATAGAAGAAGAGAGAGAGAATAACATTGTCGGCTAAGTTCACACTCGTGATAAAAATATTTTTCTTGTTATGTTTTTAAAAATTCTATAGATTTCAACCTCAAATTCCGTAGTTCCGTAGATGATGACAAAATTCCGTAGATCTACGGAAAAAACCAATAGGTTGGCTAGAGAGTCTTTGTTTGACTTTGGCAACATTGGACTACAGTAGCGACCTACCATTAGATGGAATGTAAATTCGTTTGTCACTTCAGTGTTATAAAAAAATGCCGTAATGCACTCCAAAAAGTTCAATTTATTTATATATTCATTAGGGATGTCGAAGCAGCGTTAAAGGCTTGAGATATTTGGCACTGTTATGTCTAATTCTTTTGCCACGCGTATCGATTAAAGAAGATCCCTTTAAAATGGAAGAGGCACATGGAAAGAAAAGTAAAGGTGAGTACATCCAATTATATAGCTTGCGGATTAAAATGATCTTTAATGAAAAAACACATCTAGATAAAAAAATTAAAATTAAGAAAAACAGTAAATATTTTGGCGTACGATTTTATTTATGAACAAAAACAACACAATCCTCAAGTTTCATCTGTATTCGTTCTCGTAACATTTATCTTATCCTGCTCAATGTCACTGTGCTCTCATGTAATACATTACAAATAACATAGCGATGAAAAACGAGAACACAGTCCTTTCTGTTAAGTTATTACTAAAACTCAAGGAAAATGTTATTACTCTTAGAATAGGGCTTCAAACTAGGGGCCGTAAACTCCTAAAAACCCACAAGCATGGACCAAATATAATCTAAGTAAAGTGCATTACAGCTTCCAGGTCCCACAGCTGGACCATAGCCTCTTCTCACTTCTACGAGGGTTATGAAAACTTTAGTTTATTGTAAACAAAATATTAGTACAGAAATAATTTTGGACGGCTCAAAATTTGTATAGCCACGCTGCAGCGAATGGGTCGGCTCCACCGGAGACAAAACATGCTCGCACAGGTTACCAGCGTTAATTTTTTTTTAATTATTTAATTAATTAGTCGCATAATGCTGCTGTGGTACATAAAGTGAGTTATTAGAACTGAAGACCATTTTTACTGCTAACGAGGAATTCTATCTCCATCTTTAGGAGTGACAACGCTGAATTTTGTTAGGTATAGACACCTAACAAAATTCAGCGTTGTCACTCCTCATCATTCACTTATAATGGTCGCTTAGATACGGTCGCCTTTGTGTCGCGCCGCCTTGGCACGTGCCGCATCTTATCAAAGATCGCAGGAGAAATTGGCATTTTAAAACGAAGCGCCGTAGTGAAAGATTCTTTGCTACCTAAATTGTGCTTATTATTTATATTCGTATTTTATTATAATAACCATAAGAATCAAATATTATTATATTTTATTCTTAAAATAGAAGAACATTTATTGAACAAACACAATAAAAAATAATGAATTAAGAGCAAAATAATAAGTGCGCCTCCGGGTGTACCGACACTATCATAGTGAACATACGATTACTATACTATAAAGTGCACTGTGTACTCGTTTGTCACCCTTATTTCTATAAAATAAATCTACTTGGCCTATCTTCAGCAGTGGAATTCAATAGGGTGTAATGAATAAATAAATAAATGAATACTTATATGACATCTATACATGAAATAAAAAATATATTTTAATTTACAAGCGACAGTAGCCTAATGGCAATATGCAGACCGCGTACTAAAAAAGTCGTGGGTTCGAATCCGCCATTCGACTACTGTCGTAAAGTACTCCTAACACAATCATTTTAAGTTTACCGGGAGTGGTTACAGGCAACACTAGTAATGTGAATAGCATATTTTAAATAAAAGTAAAAAAAATACTTGTACCTACTGCTTTAGTAAAATATATAATTATCATTACTGAAGTTATTTTGATATACCACGGGCCCGTTACGATCTGTAAGAGCCCGCGGAGCATAAAAGGTTGAGAAAACCTGCCCGTTATGACAAGCCCCATTTTGGTCTTATATATAACGCAAGACTACATTTCCTAACGACGGCAGTTTCCTGTAGTAATTTGAAGATGTACCTTCAAATTCTTCAAAAATCATCTCGGGTTTTAATCGATCTAATGTATATATAAAGATTCTGGAAATTTTACATGTAGCTTAAACTAGATTCTATTCGATTCGAATTCGAATATTACCATCTATGAATTAATTAATTAATTAATTAATGAGTATGTAAATGAATGTATAAAATAATGTATAATTGAATTAATAAATAAATGGTTGATATATGGATAAATGAAAGAATGCTTAAATGGATACTTTAATTGTAAAGCGCATAACAAAAAAATGGGATTCATTAAAGTAAAAGTTAATTATGAGGTACAATTTGGTGGCTTTATCACTATCTATAATTCTATATAAATCGCTAAAAAAAGGAACAGTTTGAATAAAGTATCATACTCATACTTTAAAAAATGGGTGGTGCAAAATAAAATATATACTATACAATTAAAGGTATAAAAATACAATAAAATCCAATAAAAATATTAATTATTAATATTAAATTTAAAAAATATATAATAATTTTTATATACACGAAGTACATGCGTAAAATATCCATATGTAATATATGCATACATATTTACGTAAAATATATAAATAGACTACATATTTCCAAAAAACTTTATATAAAACTGTAAATACAAAATAAACATAATTAAAATAGTAATTTGTCTTAAAGGTGCCCGAGAGATTTGAGATAAGTAATCGCAAGCAAGTAAAGCTTCTATCAGATACCGTGATATTTTTCTGACATAACCGATAGTCGCCTCTGACGGCACGTGGATTGGAATGGGGATGTATATTGTCTCACGCTGCCACCACATGGCAAGATTATTGGTTTCGAATCATTAATACATATCATGTCTATATGTTTGCGTGTGATTATGTCGACGTTTTTTGTTTATCCGTTAACCGTTCTTAATTACGAGTGAAAGATACGTAATGCTCTTATCGAAAAAATTTCGGAAGCGTCAAATGACTTTTTCAAGTGTGAATACCTGATGTTAAGTAGTTACTGAGACCTATGGACACGTGCACTCAACAAAAAGCAAGGAGATTTTTATCACCTTTGAGGATTAAGGTGAAAGCGCCAGGGTAACCCGCGAAATTCAAATTTTCTTACGTTTTTTTGTAATTTGTAGGTCAGTAATTATAAGTAATAATACTTAACTTCAGAGGAGTTAAGTATACTTCCATTCCTTTTTTTCATTTTTTTATTAAAAATGGGCTCACTTTTGACCTCCATCTGGCCCGAGGGCAAAGATAAGTTCTACGATGGGGCGAGTTTACCCAAGAGAAGCCGTTCATACGCACCTTGAAGAGGTTCAGGTCATATGCACTCGGAAATACAGACGCCGACAGGGTATTCCACTCCTTGGCTGTGCGCATTCTGAAATATGACTAAAAGTGCTTAGTAATATTAGGGATATCAACCAAGTGAGGATGGTAACCTGCAGTGCGTCTGGTACTCAGATAGGAGAAAGGAGATGGCGGTATGAGCTTATAAAGCTCATAGGCACACCTTCCGAAGCATAATCTGTAAAAAACCGATAAATAAGCAACTTGGTGGCGGTGAGCTAAGCTGTGAAGCTTAGTCTTCACCAGCTTTTTGTCACTGATAAGTCTCTTGACTTGCTCCTTGATTAACTCTGGTGTATCAGACCAGATCTTAAGTGATTTATTATGATAAAGCTAGATGCTAGCCCTTTAGTATAATAATTCACTTAAGATCTGGTCTGACACACCAGAGTTAAAACATTTTCAAAACTTAATGTTGGCTTATAATCGCAAATTTGCTTCAGTTTCCCTGGGATTAAGTAAGTATAAACTGCGTATTTTGGCAATAGTCTTGACTCGACATTGTCGATTAAATGTCTGTCAATGTTTGTCTTGGAATTAAGCAACTCAAGTGTGTGTGATTCTGTTTCTTAACGGAGAAAACACCTCTACACACCGTAAGTAATTGTGATTCAGGATGGGTTCACGCAAATACATCTGGGAAACTACTTACTTAGCCCAGTAGAAGTAAAATTCCTCACAGCTAAGCAATTCATTGAAGTTTACTCCATGCCATGTTTTTTTGGCTTTATATTATTTGAAATGTAAATCAATACATACATAAACATAGTCTCCAGACGCTATTTAATTAGGCTTAGATGTGAACTATAGCCATAGCAGCGATTACAATAGATTTTACAAGTCGCAGTGATACTGGTCTTGATTGCTGCTCGCACAAAATAAAAATATAAAATATAGGTAAAATAATGGTACCATCATAAGCAGTATATCATAATATGTAAATCTGAAAAAATATAGTATATATAATGTAATATAGTATATAAGTATGCCTCTATAAATGTTCAGGAAAAATATTGTCCCTCGATAATGAAATGAAACGGAAACCGACAACCGATGGGAAAGAAAGGTTATCGAGTGGCAGCCTCATACCGGTTAGAAAATTTCAGCCCCCGCCCCCCCCCCAACTAGATAGAGTGACGACCTGGTAAGACATGCAGGAAGTCGAGGGATGCAGGTGACTCAGGACCGTGCTTTGTGGCATTCCTTGGGGGAGGCCTATGTTCAGCAGTAGACTTGTGAAGAGCTCTAATGAATAAGTGAATGAATGTTAACAAAATAGAATGCTATGTGTCCCACGTTGTGAGATCTAAGTACATAACTGGGACTCACAACTCGTGTTATGATAATATTTCTTTACAAATTTATGATAGTTTATGAACCAACAAACAATTTGGGAAAAAATAAATATTTACGTTTAAAGTATTTTAAAGGTATATTAAAACATTTTAGTAATACTAGAGATGTATTTATTTATTTATTTTATTAGTATCACCAACAGAAATAACAATACTATTACAATATATACATGATATTTGAATACTCATCATAATTGTACTTGTTTTTACTAGTAATCACGACATGCATTAATTTTATTAGAAATATATTTTTATAGCTGCAAAAGCTCAAAAATTAACCGCTCGTTTTAAATGCTACACGACGTGAGCTTTAAATAAAGAGTAAAAATAAGTTAGTATACAATTTGGCTCTACCTGGTATACAAAATTAAATATTGTTACGAGCTTGAGGTTTGAGATAATTAAGAACTGCCGAGTGAATTACCAAAATTGTCTATTTAATTACACAACACTAATTACAACTTAAAATCACACTAATAATAAAACACAATCACTTTATTTCGCAGTTATTTCGCTTCGAAGTATTCTCTTGTATCGCCAATTCAATACTACCACGGTCGTGGTCTATACCGGCCTTATATAGGGCCTCAGATAGTTTCCAGAACCTTCTACTGTAGCGACATCTAGAATGTTCGAGTACATATCGGTCCCGAAATTTCTGGAAGGATCTTGACTCTCCTAGTTCTGCTACTCGACACTAGAGGACGCTAGTGTAACTAGTGTTGCCATGTACAAGACATTAATAGTGGCGCGCAACACTGCCTTTTACTCGACACTAGAGGGCGCTAGTGTAACTAGTGTTGCCATGTACAAGACATTAATAGTGGCGCGCAACAATATTATACTAGGTAGAGTCTCACTGCAGCTGTGTAATGGATGTCGCATGAATGGGTCAGCTGACCCCAGAAAGATCAAGCTATAACAAAGTACCAACGGGAAATAGGAGCTCCATGCTGCTTTCCTATGGTGAGTGTAGAGAACCGGAGATCGATTTTACTGGAAACGAGCATTCCATCTGAGTTATCAGAATTAAAAAACAAAGTATGTTCGATCGTCAAGTTATAACTATAATTGAAGAGTTCGTCTCTTTTTATTTCCTTCTTTAGCCCGTAACCACTACCGAACCTGGGCCTTTCTTGTTGTAAAAAGTACTGGCCTTAATCGTACCAATCGGATTGGTAATCACAATACCAGAATTTACCTTTCTCAAGAAAGCACGTCTTCTTCGTCAGTCTGGTTATTTTAAGTCTTGCTGAACAAGATGGTTACACTGTCATCAATCAGAACCACGAGATATTTCTAGCGTTCCCAATAGTCACCTTTTATGGTTCCCTCGGGACGAAATGGATTGATGGAAACTGTTACGCTACTACCAAGTGGTCCTTATCTTTAGTTCCAATTATATCAGAAATCCTTATAAACAAAAATAGTACATCACTATCACATCACAAGTCCACTGCTGAACATAGGCCACCCCCATAGGTTGCCGCAAATGCTTTGGGTTAAATCATCATCATCATCATCATCACAAGTCCACTGCTGAACATAGGCCTCCCCCCAGGAATGCCACAAAGCACGGTCCTGAGCCACATGCATCCATCGACTTCCTGCATATCTTATCAGTTCGTCACTCCATCTAATGGGGGGACGCCCTACACTTCGTCCGCCGGTAGATTTAATTTATTTTTTTATTTTCAATTACCATCAGAAGTAACAGAGATAAACATAGGAGAACCCTCTACCTCATAAATTTTTACCTCCGTTTCAAATTATTTAACAATAAACAGTTGCAGTTAAAGCAATGACAAAAGTGCCATTAATTTAAAACATTAAGGGCGGATTCGACCAAATAATATGTTACTCCAGAGTAACTAACCCTCGAATAATTTTACTCTTTGGTCTTACTCTCAGATAACTTCCTTTGCGTTTTTCCAACACAAACGTAGAGTAGCTAATACTGGGTATTGTTACTCTAGAGTTGGTGAATGAAAAATGAATGAACGTGTAAGCCGACTAAAAGCGAAATACAATTGTTTATATAGCTCAATGCAAGATTTTCTGTCAAATTTTCTGTCACTTTTTAAAGATTTTCTGTCACTTAGTTTTGCCGGATTATATTAGTGTCGACTGTCACTTAAGACTAGAATATTAACACGAGTCGAGTAGTTAGTTGATTATTCTTCTAATCTTATTCTTATCTTCTATATTTCATAAATGTTGCATTATTTCTTAAAATAATCCCTACAATTATCACAAAAATACAAGAAATTATAAATGCACAACGATAAAATATCTTACATTTTCAACAAAGCATCCAAAAACAGCTGTTAAAATGTTTTTTTTTATAGGATCGGGTAACAAACGAGCACACAGTCCACCTGATGGTAAGTGGTTACTGTGACCCATAGACATCTACATCTACCCTCAATAAAGACTCAAGATGCAGATGCGTTGTCACCCGTGAGGACTAAGATGGAATGCCTCTTTGCCAGTAAAAAGGGTCTCCGGTTCTCTACACTCACCATACGAAACACAGCAGTTTTAAGCTGCTATTTTACGCTGGTTTTCTGTGAGAGCGTGGTCCTTCCCCGGTCGAGCCGACCCATTCGTGCTACAACCATAATATAGCTGCAGCATGGCTCTACCACGTAAAAGCGACCGCCATTAAAATACTCTGGGATAACTTGTTTACTCCATGAATTTTGGCGGTATAACAATTTACTCTCGGGTAGACAGTTATACATAGGTTAATATTTGGTAAAACGAAAATTCTCTACCTCGAGAGTAATTAGTGATTTTATTCTCAGGATAAGACTTATACTAAGTTTGGTCGAATCCGCCCTAAAGCAGTATTTAATAGCAATGACTCTATTATATTACAAATGAATGTATATTGCTATGCGAAGTATTTTCAACAGCTGGTATTATATTTCTAACATGAGCTTTTAGAAAACGGAATTTAACATTTTCTTAAAATTTTGAGCTAAGATTAATGCTGTAATGTATTCCTTTTTGACGAGCTCAACTTAATATAATAACCTCGATCTCGACAAGCTCATATTCATGAAAAATCTGCGAGGTATCCGGGACTTAACGAAGCAAGACTTCAAGTAAGGAGTATATTCAAGGCAAATTCATAAAACGTGACTTTTCGTATAATATGTTGTGTAAGTTGCTTAATGTGGTGCGGGCACGCGGAGAAAGTCGGTCATGTGAAAATGCTCTAACTCGAGGTTGTAATTATAGCAAATGGATAATTAAATGTAATAACGCTCAGGAGAAAAAATTAGACGAGTGCATTTGTTTTCAAATTAGTGTTTTGTAGCACTAGACAATATGTAACAATGTCTAAAAATAAACAACATAAAAATACTTGGGAAGATATAAATAGAAACAACTTTATCCTCATAATTTTCCTTTTACTTAAACTTTATTACCGTGGTCATCATATTAATTTTTCACGATTTTACCGTTATTTTGAAGATACGGTGAGGACAGCAATTTCACACTATAAATGGAATAGTTTTATTTAAAATTAAATACAAAAATGCAATGATTCATATATTTTTAATTAATTCTTTAAAGAGCTTTTGTTCGATAAAACAACAATCTTACAAAAAACGTCCCTTCCCTTTCTTTACCTTCAAAACTTAGAAATCGAAAACTAGCGCACGTAAGCCACGTAGTCTTACTCTAAGGCTAAAACTGCATGCTCCGCCAAACGCTACTGAGAACTTGGCCATAGACTAAGGCTTAAAGATATGTGGGCTTAAAGATAACTTGATTTTTTGACACGGTAAGCTACATACATTATTTCATTTCATACTTAATTCTATTCATTGGCGACGATGGTTAATCCCGTTTATTTTTTGACGAGTTCAAGGTATTAATTCGTCTGTATATATTTTTATGTACGTTAGAACTTAATTTTTTTGTTCATAAAACAATTTGTATATTTTTTGTTAAATAGGTTATAATAGAGTGAACCTGTGAAAAGAAAACTATCCCTATGGGTGAAAAAAAAAGATGAGGATTTTATTGTAACTATGCAGGCGGCATTCTAATTGTTACCTTGAACCATCTTCACTAAACACACATTCCTTAGAGCTTTAGACCACTCAAAAGGCTAAAAATACACTTTCAATAAAAATACGAATCGAGTTCAAAAATTAATATTTTCAATTCTTCGTTAATACATAAGCTTTGATGTGGAAATTATTTTTTATTTAATTTTTGAAGTCGGTTTTTACTTTTCATTTAATATTTTTATGATGTTCACAATGAGCCCACAGGAAGGGTTTAAATTTCCGCCTATAAATAATAAAATAATACCCGAAACGGCTCGTCGTTTTATTTTATTTTTTATTTAAGAGACCTAATTTAACAGGTGCATATCGATGAATGAACACATTGTGAGGAAGCCCGAACCTGAAAAAAATATTTTGAGGCTAACATACCTCAAAATATACTATATAATATATATCCCGCCAACACGTATTGAACAACGCGGCGGACTCTTACCCTGCTCTATAACTTCTAAAATTTGAGCCTGCTATCTTTGTGGATATTACAGGAGTCGCAGAAAGGAATAATAAATACGCCTGATTGTCAGTTGTTTCCTTTACTAATTTTCCAGCACGAAAAGCCCCTCAATCATTATTGCAATAAAAAAAAAATCAAAAATCGTTTATTGCGTTTCAAAAGGTAGTAACAAACAAGTGGCAAGGGCCCCTGTACTGGGTTGGTAAAACCTGTGTTACGGGGTACCCCGCTCTTCCAACAGACAAATTTTAACAATTTGAAACATAGGATATTACATATTATATTAGTGCTTTAACAAGTAAATTTTAGATACTTAAGAAAGAATGAAAGTGTATGTATGTGTGTGTGTGTGTGTGTGTGTGCGTGCGTGTGTGTGTGTGTGTGTGTGTGTGTGTGTGTGTGTGTGTGTGTGTGTGTGTGTGTGTGTGCGTGTGTGTGTGTGTGTGTGTGTGTGTGTGTGTGTGTGTGCGTGTGTGTTTAGCAAATAAGCAGTTCTGTTTCTTCATAATTGAGGCTAAGCAGAGTTGTTGTTAACAAATTTTTCAATTTAACACAAGTGAGGGGATACATATTTAGCCTACTATTTAATTTATTATATAGATATTTTGATTTACAGGCAAATTGTTTTTTCTTAAATTTGGTTTTACAATATGGAATATTGAAAACAGGTAGAATTCTACGTTTTAGTGTCTGAAGGGCAGTGTATGGTAAAGTGCTGTGGATTCGTATAACACTCTTTAAAATGTACATTTGGCGGGTTGTTAAGATTTTGTAAGATTTGTGTAGTTCGTGAGTTGAGAAACGGATTGGTTTAAAGAACATCACCTTCAGTAATGCTCTCTGAGCCCTTTCAAGAGTTATTAAATAGGACTTAGCTGCTCCACCCCATGCTGTAATGCAGTAGCTTAAGACAGATTGGGCTAGAGCTTTATACGTACATATAAGAATTTTATTATCTGCGACATGTCTGAGCCTTCTAAAAACCCACATAAGCTTTCTTATCTTGTCAATGGTACACTCAATTTGTTTGTTCCATATAAGATGCTGGTCGATAGTGATACCTAGATATTTGATAGTAGACGATCTAGCAATATCAACACATTGACAATTTTTCACCTGGTGTTGGGAGCAGCTATGAATTTTAAGAGTAAAGTCCGAGTATGGTAAGTTAGATTTTCGTATCACAAAAGGAACAAATTGGGTTTTTGATACATTAAGAGTTAATAGATGTGATCTTAAGTAATTTGATATATGTCGTAATCCTGATTCAGTCGTAATTCTAAGAGAATCCCAACTCTTTTCACTGAAAATCAGGGCGGTGTCATCCGCATATGTAAATATATCACAATTAGGAAGTTTGAGGCTACAGAAGTCATTCACATATATCAAAAACAATGTCGGTCCGAGCACACTGCCCTGTGGAACGCCGTAATTAATGGGAGATGACTGGCTGATAATGTCACCAAGTTTTAAATGTTGTAGGCGATTCGTTAGGTAGTCTGTGAATAGCTTATGGGGTGTCCCTCTTATGCCAATGTGATATAGCTTATCTAATAATATTGGAATTGAAACGGAGTCGAACGCCTTTGCCAGATCAAGGAAGACGCCGACACATTTACTGCCTGCATCTAGGTGCTTACAGATAGTGTCGGAAAGTGCCAGAACTGCGTCTTCAGTGGACACGCCATTTCTGAAGCCAAATTGATTACTTGATAGCAGGCTGTTTTTGTAAAGGAATTTTTTAATGCGGTTATTAATAAGCTTTTCCAAAATTTTTGCCAGAACTGGAAGTACAGAGATAGGCCTATAATTTTCAACTTCATCTTTATTTCCACTTTTGTAGATGGGTGTTACAATAGCTTCTTTGAAAACAGAGGGGAAACAGCCTTTTTCGAAACAGAGGTTATACAGATGACAAAGGACAGGGATAAGATAACTTTTAGCCATTTTAATAAAAGCAGTAGGAATGTTATCCCACCCGGGGGCGGAGTCGTTAGATAAGTTACAGATGATTGTATTAATTTCTGCTGAATCTGTTGCTAAAAGAAAGAAAGAATTGGATGAAGAGGGACTATTAATGTTATTTATGCTTCGAATAGAATTATAGGACATAGGGGACGGTAATAAGTTTTCAGCGAGATGTTTACCTAAGTTAGAGAAGTAATTATTAGCACAATTTGCTGCTTCCAACGGTGTGGATTTAAGTGAGAGTAGATTATGTATATAGTCATTTTTATTAGTGTTTATGTTACATATAGATTTTATTGTTTTCCACAGTAATTTAGGATTTTTATTAGCTCTTGTTAAATTGTTTCTTTCGTGCATTATTTTAAGTTTTCGAACAAGTTTACTACAATAATTTCTATAACGTGTATAGGTTACTTTCAAGATTTCGTTATACGGATTCTTTTTTAATTTTAAATGAAGTTTGTCACGATTGCGAAGGCATCGTAAAACTCCTATGATTATCCAGGGCTTGATATGTCTTTTTCTTGAAGGGACACTTTTTACAGTTTGGTTGTTTTTAATCGCAGTGGAGATTTTACAAACCAAAACCTGGGCAGCTTCAGAAGGGTCTGTTATTGTTAATATATCAGGTAAGTCCGCCTTAATGTCATTTAAAGTGGCATCAAAATTGATTGAAATTTTGGTTTTTAGAGCCAGATTACGTCGCAGAGGTTCAAACATCACGTCAAGAATGACTGTACTGTGGTCAGTGGTAGGGTTAGTAAGAACAAGTGATTTAGCAGGGTGAGACGTTTTCAGCATCATGTGATCATAGCTCATTTTATCACGAGTTGGGAGCCTATGAGCTGGGAGTATCCCATAATAAGCGAGTGATGTTAAATAGTTATGACAGTTTGGATCTTTGGAGTCGATTTTGATGTCGATGTTTATGTCACCCGTTATAATAATATTCGGATAGCAATTATATTGTATAAGAAGAGATTGAAGGGATGATACGAATTCGTCAGTATATCTAATAGATGGAGTGCGATAAATGCCGATTATGACAGTATCGTAAAGAGTTAATACAAGGCAGGACGCGTTTGTAATATACGGTTCAAATACATTGATATTTAGATTCTTTTTTACATAAAAAACTACGCCATCACATTGGTTTAAGGTATTTTTTGTAAAGTGTGTGTTATAATTATCGTTTAGGTTAGGAATACTTTTTATTTTTAAGAGGTGTCATTCAGTCATAACTAGTACGTCGCAATCGGTTTTAGTTGAGTGGAGCATAGCTTGAAAAATATCAAGATTTTTGTATATACTCCTTATGTTTTGGGTAAGAATGGTTAAGTGACTTTTTGTTGAGATGTGTAAATAACACTCTTCAGGCGTGCAAGTGACGGCCTGAGCTATACTAATATTGTCTATATCATTATATGGATGGGACAAATTATCCATGAAAATTAGGAAGTTAAAACTCAAATCGTTTTTATAATATCACACAATGGTTGTAGCTACCCCTACTACCTATCCAAACTGAACCTAGCAACAGTTCGAATGTGTAAGAATTATACAATCCAAATACTTTTATAATATGAAAATAAGTAAACCACTGTTATAAATATTACTTGATAAGTCAATTAATTACAATTGTTTATCAAATGAAAATACTTATATAATATTCTTTACAAATCTCACAAATTCTAAATTAAAATAACTGAGAAAATTATCTATAATAATTAGCTCGAGTTACAAAACCGTTTTCAGTGCCTAGAAAACTGCAATGAAGTGGACGATTTGAATGACAAGCTCGTGGAAACTGTCCATGCGGTCGGAGCTAAGTTCTGCAAGACCCGCCGCAGAAGAACACAAAAACTCTCCGATCACACTCTTAATCTCATGGCTGTTAGACGGGAGATGAAGCTACATTCTTCAACAGATTTAATAGCATACAGGCAACTGAACAGACAGATCTCCAAATGCATGCGGCGGGACTTACGCAAATTCAATACAGCTCGTATTGGAGAAGCGATTGAGCGGAATCAAGGCTCCAAAGTCTTTGCCAGAGATCTGTCTGCCAGAAAGCGCCAACTGTCAAAGCTGAAGACAGACTGTGGCAGCATCGTTTCCGGGGCACCTGAGATTTTGAGTGAGATTGAGAGGTTCTATGGGCAGCTGTACACGTCATCGTTGGAGCCGCACGCAAGTGTGAGTAACGATCCAAGAGCGAGTCTTATCCGACATTATTCCGATGATATCCGGGACGTCAGTCTGAGCGAGATTAGAATGGCTCTCCAGCACCTTAAAAACGGCAAGGCCCCAGGCGAGGATGGAATTACAGCGGAGCTTCTGAAAGCGGGTGAAAAACCGGTACTTGAAGCCCTTCAGAAGCTCTTTAATTCCGTCCTCCATGGTGGCATTACACCGGAGGCGTGGAGCAGAAGTGCGGTGGTCTTGTTCTTCAAGAAAGGCGACAACGCTCTCTTGAAGAACTACAGACCGATTTCCCTTCTGAGCCGCGTCTACGTGCTGTTTTCGAAAGTCATTACGAATCGTCTCGCGCGCAGACTTGACGACTTCCAGCCTCCCGAACAAGCCGGTTTCCGAAAAGGCTTTAGCACCATAGACCACATACATACCCTTCGGCAAATTGTACAGAAGTCCGAGGAGTACAATTTGCCATTATGTCTGGCGTACGTGGACTATGAGAAAGCCTTTGATTCCGTCGAAATTTGGGCGGTGCTGCAGTCCCTTCAGCGATGCCAAGTTGACTGTCGGTATATCGAAGTGTTGAAGTGCTTGTACAGTAGGGCTACGATGGCTATCCGAGTACAGAACCAGAGTACGAAACCTATCCAATTGCAGAGAGGTGTAAGACAGGGTGACGTCATATCCCCGAAACTCTTTACCGCTGCATTGGAAGATGTTTTCAAGCTTCTGGACTGGAAAGGATACGGTATCAACATCAATGGCGAGTACATCACTCACCTTCGATTTGCCGACGATATAGTTCTTAAGGCAGAATCGCTGGAGGACCTAAGCACTATGCTCAATGACCTCAATAGTGTTTCCCAACGGATAGGTCTTAAGATGAACATGGACAAAACTAAGATCATGTTTAATGTCCATGTCACACCTATGCCGGTAGTTGTTGGGAACACTAAGCTCGAAGTTGTTGACGAGTATGTTTACCTGGGACAAATAGTCCGACTAGGTAAGTCCAACTTCGACCGAGAGGTCAATCGACGGATTCAACTCGGTTGGGCAGCGTTCGGGAAATTACGGCACATCTTCTCGTCAGGTATACCTCAAAACTTGAAAACGAGACTGTACACCCAGTGCGTGTTGCCAGTGATGACATACGGAACTGAGACGTGGTCCTTCACTGCTGGCCGGATGAGGAAGCTCAAGGTCGCTCAGCGAGCTATGGAGAGGGCTATGCTCGGAGTTTCTCTGCGTGATAAACTCAGAAATGAGGATATCCGCAGTAGAACTAGAGTGACCGACATAGCCCAACGGATTAGTAAGCTGAAGTGGCAATGGGCCGGCCATATAGCTCGAAGAACCGACAACCGATGGGGAAGAAAGGTTCTCGAGTGGCAGCCTCGTACCGGCAGGCGAAGTGTAGGGCGTCCCCCCACTAGATGGAGTGACGACCTGGTAAGATATGCAGGAAGTCGATGGATGCAGGTGGCTCAGGACCGTGCTTTGTGGCATTCTTTGGGGGAGGCCTATGTTCAGCAGTGGACTTGTGAAGGGCTGTAATGATGATGATGATGATGAATTATTATGACAATACAATGACTTATAATCTATTTTATATTTGTAATTAAAAAATAATATTATAAAACAAAACGATAATTACACAATTATTACTTAAATGACTCATAATAGGAATTATTTAACAATCACTGATAACACGATGTTGCCAAATTTCTGTAAAATATTAGAATTCATCATAATTTAACTGAATAATGTAAATAAAATTGTATTCTAAATTAAATATTTACTTAACATAATATACAATATTTTATTACATACAATATTAAAAACTATAATAATAACAAAAACTAGAAACTTAATTATCATATAATCCTACTCCCCGCGGTATCGTGCCAAGAACGCTGGCTGCGTATCCCCGCTGAATGGCTATACTTAGCCTTTGAGCGAGAAAAGAACCAACCCTCTTATCACCAGCAGCAACGACCAGCCGCGGATGGAGTTCCTTTAGGAACTTCACCGCACTTGGACCCCACGGACCGATAGTTTCTACAGCAAATGGCACAAATATGTAGTCATTTCACCTCATCATCGTCATCTCTCAGGGACTCATATTTGCGCCTCTTACTCATTTCAGCTACCTCTGATGTCGCCCCGGCTCTAAACGAGGTACCCCTGAGATGAGAGGCCGGCAGAGTGTCTACGCAAGTAGCATCCCACACCAGGGCTTTACCTCTCTCCCAAGGGACCAATGTCATACCGTCGGGTCTACTGCCATCATCTCTAAATATTCAATAAGGCTCTAAAACCGAGGGAACATTTATAGAGACAAGAGCCCTTCGGATGACATCGTTTAAAGAAAGTGTCGTGAAAACCTACCAGCACTTTTCTTACATGAAAGTCTATGGAGCCCAAACTTGGCGACGCTGCTACCACAGGGGCACTCATGGGGTTGACAAATCGCCGCTCCTAGTCGAATTCTTACGGCAGTGCGCAAGCTTTCCCCATCAAATAATGTGCCAAGATTACTTGATGGTAAAGCGTGTAGCGTGTGACTAGATTCCTTTGTCGAAAAAGCTAGAAGGCGTCGTGGTCACTATGGAAATTATGAAACAAATCTTTCTGCACGCCCTGTACCAACGGAATATCCCACTGTTTTTGTTGCCAGTGGAACATTTTCATTGGAAGAGAGCGTTTGCCATGTCTGCGCTGCCTCCATAGCAAAGGACAGATCTACTTTATTATTTAAAATTATGTTACATAAGTCACTGACACTATGTACACAAGCAAGGAAAGCAGGCAATGCAACTTTTAAGATTATTATCCATATCTTTTAAAATATCCGAACATTTCCAGACTGGTAAGTACGTAAATCTAGGTACAAGGAGACAATATTTTAAATTGGTAATAGCAATGTGGGGGCTTAATTTATACAATTTATCAACGTGGTTTAAAAACTGATCAAATTTTAGTTTTAAACCAGGTTTAATACTATAGAAAAACAACGGGGCACCTAGCAGGTATGGTGATTCCGTACTGACAGTTTTTATTCCTGGAGAAACATGATTGAAATTTTGAATTACTTTAATTCAAAATTTCGTCTCTGTGAGAAGTAGATAGATTGTTGGAAAAAATATTTCACATTTATTGCTATTTGGTTCTAGACCAATATTTTTAAAATTTCGAAAAATAAGAGTAAGATCACTGAGAACGTCATCTGCTCTACCTCCCAGTGTACCGTCGTCCAGGTACCAGACATTCAGCTTGGATTTCAAATTTGAAATAATGGGTTGAATCCCCAAACTGAAAAGTGATGGGCCTAGTGGGTCACCCTGCTGAACACCGACAGCAGAATAGATAACATGGTTTTCGTACAACAAGTTAGTATTTTGACTAAACATTGCCAAACGTAATGATAAATTTCGGGGGTATTGTTAGCCACATCTTTCAGCAAGGTTATCCTACCTTAAGTTAGAGTTAGAGTTAAAAGCATTCCTTAGGTCAACTTTCACACGAAAATATGCATCAGTTTGTAAAAATGTACGCACTGAATGTACCGCCGCCTCACAGCCACCTCTAGTGGCCAAGCCTGGTTGAGTAGCCTAAAATTTGCTCTTAAGGTTAGAGATTATATGCCTGCAAGCTGATTTTGAAGTTAAGCGTAAAAATATGGAACCAACGGCAATAGGATGGATACCGTTATCCTTTTTTTGAAGACAAATAATCTTGTACCATATAAGAATGCAATGAAATTAAGGATTAAAAAAAACAACAACATAAACACTCACGCCTGTCACCCAGAGGGGTAGGCAGATACTACGGACTTCCATTTGGCGCGATCCTGACACACCTCTCTCGCCTCTTTTACATCCATATATCTACGCATACACGCTCGTCGGTTAAGGATACTCCTAATCTGACCCATTTTTAATGTATCGCCGATTTGGTCGATAAACCTTCGTCTAGGGCGTCCCTTCCCGACCCTGCCGTTCACTTCTGCAACATAAATTTGTTTTGTCACTCTTTCTTCATTCATTCTTTCTACATGACCAAACCACCGAAGCATTCCCTTCTTAATCCTGGTCACAACATCATCTTGCAAACCACATTCTTATCTTATTAAACAATTTCTCACCCTGTCATTCAGATTCAGCCCTAGCATACTCCTTAAGGACCGCATTTCTACAGCATTTATTCTACTCTCATGCTTCTTCTGCCACACCCAACTTTCACTACCATACATTAAAGCACATTCTGACTCCTCATAATAGCGTGTAGAGCCCCATTCACTCTATTTCCTGCGTTCACTCGTCGTTCTATATCCTTGTCATATCTACCATCCCTGCTAAATAAACATCCCAAATATACAAACACATCCACTTGCTCAATCAACTCCCCTTCTATTCTTATTTCACATAAAGTTTTACTTTCTTGTCTTTCAAAAACCATCACTTTCGTCTTACTTGCGTTCACTTTCATACCCCTTTCTTTCAATGACCAATTCATTAAAGTAACCATCATTTGCAACTCGGCCGCCGACGATGCAAATATGACTTGATCATCGGCGTACAAAAGGCATTTGACGGTTGACTCACCCATTCTCAACCCACATTCTTCAACTTTCAAAGTTTGCAAACAACTGTCCATAAATAGGTTAAACAGCCACGGGGAAGCCACACATCCCTGTCTGACACCTTTATGAATGCCAAACCAGTCCGAGTAGACCCCGTTAATCCTGACACAAGCACTAGAGTCCTTATAAAGAGACCTTAATGCCTGTATCAAGCCAGCGCTCAACCCAAATGAGTTCAGTGTTTGCCATAACACATTCCTGTCCACTCTGTCATAAGCCTTTTCCAAGTCCATGAACGCACAAAAAACTTTCTGGTTTTTGGCCAAAAACTTCTCCGCTATCATGCGCATGGAAAAGACTTGATCCGTACACCCCATCCCCTTTCTAAATCCAGCTTGCACACAAGATTAACATTACCAGAAAGCATAAAGTTACATAATTTTGTAATGTCTTTAAGAAATACTCCGCCGGCGTCACCGGCAGAAAGCACTTACAAGATCTTTAAGATGTTGAGGCGTAAATCCGTCAATGTCGCCAGCAGAGCCATTCGAAAATGATATAATTGCTTCTAAAGTGTGATTTTCAGTAATTTGTAAAGGTTTTCAAGCGGAAGGCTTTCAAGAGTTTCGATATTACGAGGAGCCAGGATGTCATTTTATAAGTCGCCCATCCATTACTTTCGACTCAACTACTTTTTTAAATCAAATTTAGGACGTGGTCGAGATAAATGGGTATTATTTGGGTAAACTAAATTTTGAAAAGATGTCTCTTTTAGTTGAGACGTAATTAAATTATTTATAGTTTTACCAAAATGAAAATGGTAATACGCGAAAGTACATAATTTTTGCCAACTATTTTCACTATTAGTGAAACTATTTTGAATATTGCATAACAATTCTTTAGCAAGCTGCATCCTCGCTCCTCTAGGAATTCTTTAAACCACTGGTACATTACGATGATAATTGTTACTTTGCTCCGAAAAAAGGGAAAAATTTGTGTCATTAGAGGAATTGCTAATAGAGTTATGAATTTCTAGGGTAGGCTGTGATGCCGAAATAGTTTTACTATGGCATCATTTATTATTTATATATACAACCCCTTTTACCTTTAAACAGCCTACCGTCGGCAGAATTTTGACACTGTAGGAAATCCGGCTGTGAATGTAGCGGAGCAGTGATAATCATTAAAAATCTAAACAGATCTCTACAGCAATCAAAAGACTTTATATTACATAGCTTCATATTGACTTGAAATGTGCTGTACCCCTCATCTTCCCTGAAACACAATCATATTACACATCACATTTAATTACAATAATATTACACTTTTCTACGAATAGAATTAAAAGGTTATTGTTCCTAAATAAAGTATCTTTGAAGCTTAAAAGATAATTCGCTTTTTCATTATTACACATAATTTATTAACAGAAGTTGATTTTAATTATATTTCATACATTAACTTTACTTTAGTAATACACCTTAAAATAATAAAACATCAACTAAACTTACCCTACCCGATCTTTTCAGCAGACTGCGACGACTTTTGCGACCTATAAAGTAATAATAAGCAAATGTTATATCGTATTTGGTAACTCATGAGAGGTGTTAATGAATACATTCCGTAGCATCATCCATCAACATATTACAAGTCTACTGATGAACACAGGCCTCCCCCAACGAATGCTACATAACATGGGCATAAGCTACCTGCATCCATCGTGTTAATAAAAAAAATACTATCTACACACACATCTATATCATGATCATCCATCAACACATTATAAGGTCATTGTTGAATATGGATCCGCCCCACTGAATACCACATAACACGTTTATCACAACACAGCTAGACAAGGGATAGCAATAAAGCTACAATTTAGGTTGAGAGTAAATGACGTCGCATTAACACGTGCGACCTTTTAAGATAACCAGCCTCCTTTTTAATTTTATCATCCAACATCAATTTACTTTGAAACTTTTGCGCGGAACCCTAATTTTGTTTTTGAGTAATGTTACAATCTTATAAGTATTAACAAATAATATTGACATTAATATTTATGTGATACTAACGTCACTTAATTGTTTTGCCTTCCCGGAATCCCTCTACTAACATTTAAACTTTATAGTATGGTATTAAAGTTCAAATTGACTTTTCTTACGAATCTTTTGTATGAGAACATAGAAAAGTGTTGTTTTTAGACTTTTTCAGGCATTTTTTTAAATTTTTCTATCCGTAAGAACCATTTTCGTACTTCAAGGAATATTATAAAAAAGAATTTGTGAAATCGGTTCAGCTGCTCTCGACATTTGCGCTTAGCAACGCATTCAGCTATTCATTTTTATATTATAGAAGATATACATATACAATATCACCGGGAGCTCGGCGATGAAAGAAAACATTTTTTTATATAAGAAGAGGTAAACGAGCATGTGGCTCAACCGAAGGTAATTGATTATCGCCGCTTTTTTTACATGGGGAATTGCCTACGCATACCCGCCTCGCGGGGGCAAGGACGGGTTATGTCGGACTCGCACCGACTAAAACCCCATGGTGTTCCACCTTCGTCGCATATTGGCAGGGCCACAGGAACGGTTTCGCACACATCCGCAACCCCACCAGCGCTGGCCACCCCATGGTGGCCTCTCCTCGGGAGAGGACTACTCCTCCCTCATCTCCTACGGACGCCCCCGTATCGTGCCGTACCGCCCGAAAGCCATGGGGCCAGGAAATACTAGCACTCAGAAGCACCAGCCTTCCTGACCCCAGCGGCGGATCTGGTCTTTGGCTCCGCCGCCAGCCAAGATTCAGCTGCGGAGGGTAGGGAGAGCGGCGCCTCACAATACCAACACTCCTCTCCCCCTGCAGCCCCACTACCACCACATCAATTAACTGTGCGGCCCCGTTAGAGTCGCGGAGGATAGGGCGAGTGACGCATCGCCATACTAACGACTCCACTGCGGTAGGGGGAGAAGGCACCCTTCTCGCCGCAGCCCATCGACACACATCCGAAGTGGTCTCGCCAAGCCCATTCGGAGTGGCTACCTCGGGCCGGCCCTACACTACGGGCCAGCCAAGGGGTTCCTTTTCGTTTACCGCGGGTAACCAAGCCACGACTACTAAGCCTCCCGGCCACGACAACCTATGAAGGAATTGCAAGCGCGTTGCCGGCCTTTGAAAAATTCCTCAAAGCGAAGAACCTAATAAGAAGAGTAAAATAATTTAGAGAAATGTGAAGTCTGCTAACATCCACTGGAGAAGCGTGGCGTGTGAATCGCTCTATTTGTCTTCTAGCCTAAAATGGCATAACGCACTGACTTAGCTTAATACTAAGTCAGTGCGTTATGCCGTTAACTAACATTAACTAACTAATTGTAGTATTACTAACCCACATATGGATTTTAATTATCTGAAATAAAGAATTTATTATTATATTATTATTATTAATACAAACCTAATTATAAAACAAGAACAACCGTTAATGCATGTTATGTGTTAGATATAATATAGATACACTATTATGGTTGTAGCACTAATGGCTTGGTTCGACCTGGGAACGACCACACTCTCACAGAATAATAAGGCTTTAAAAAGAAATATGCATACCAGTGTTATAATTATTTTATGGCTTTAATAAAAATTAACTTCATATCATGAAGAAAGGTAAACATATTTTAAAACAAATCACATTGATCAATAGCGTCTTGAGATTAATTTTGTTCTATTACTAACCAAACCAATTGGAGTGAAAATTACAATAACTTTGCAAATTGCCGTGCAGTAGCGGCAAAATCTACTTTATTAGGCCGTGGGTGTCAGGATAGGCGCAAGAGCGAAGTGAAACAGGAGATGAGCAACAGCCTGATAACAACTTTAAATTAATAAAACAGCCAACTTAAGTCTAAAATATTAATAATTTTCATATTAATATTCATTTTTTTTATAGTATCGTGTGACAAACGAGCACACAGTCCACCTGATAGTAAGTGGTTACTGTGACCCATAGACATCTACATCTATCGTCAATAAAGACTCAAGATGCAGATGCGTTGTCACCCGTGAGGACTAAGATGGAATGCCTCTTTGCCAGTAAAAAGGGTCTCCGGTTCTCTAAACTCACCATACGAAACACAGCAGCGTTAAGCTGCTATTTTAAGCTGGTTTTCTGTGAGAGCGTGGTGCTTCCCCGGTCGAGCCGACCCATTCGTGCTACAACCATAATATAGCTGCAGCATGGCTCTACCACGTATAAAAATATGGAATGTTATATATATATGGAATGTTATATAATTATTATATAATATTCATGTTATATTATTCCTCAGAGGTGGCAATGCATCTTCATTTTGGTTCTGAATCGAGGATACATGTAGATGTCTATGGGCTACAGCATCTACTTACCATCAGGTTGAATGTGTGCTCGTTTTTCACCCTTAATCTATACAAATAAATAAAATTGAAGTGTCTGTTTGTAATGTCTAAAAAAAACTTTTTACTAAATACATTTGAAAGTAAATACGGTACTTATAACTTATAATACAATTTTAAAAGTTTTATCTGTCTGTCTGTCTGTCCGTCCGTCTGTATGTCTTTCTGTCTGTTTGTTTCGGCTAATCTCCGAAACGGCTGGACCGATTTTGACGGGACTTTCACTGGCAGATAGCTGATGTCATAAGGAGTAATGTAGGCTTTTATTTTAGAAAAAGAATTAGGGTTCCGCGCAAAAAAATGAACACCCTAACACGCGAACGAAGTCACGGGGAACAACTAGTCTATAATAAAGTGCGTGAGTGTCGTGGAACATTCGGTTGGAACGAAGTTCCTTGCGTAGTATATTATTATTGATATACGTAGGTATTATTTTATTGATAAACAAATACAAATAAATGAATTACTAGCGTTTATTAAAATGAAGCGTCATTTGAAATAAAATAATATTTCTTTCATGGCAAGATAAGAAAAAGTGCGAGGGAGATGGATATTATTCCATCTCACTTCCTTATTTCGCCGCCATGGCCGTCTACACTATGACGCAAGGGGTAGTGACGAAAAAATCTTACACTTTTTGTCGCCTAGCTCCCATCCGCCAAAGCTGTGCCGTCCGATAAGGAACTTCGTTCCAAAAAGTGTTTTCTCTATGTTCTACGAGAAAGGCCTATGTTTAGACAGAGGACTTTAATAACCTGTAACGAATAATGAAAAAGAAATATATTACATATTCGCCACAATACATTTTGTATTTTTTAACCTTACGTCTATTTCTTTTCTTTTCTGTTTTATCTTTCAAACAGTCATGTCTCACAAATAACATATACATATATTATTTGTGAGACGTCCTCATTCTGTATATTTTTATCTCGAAAAGCCTGTACTATTCCACGGTAATCTCGTTATAGCGTAACAGCCTTCTTTAACTCAAATCTAAATCCAACGAATGTTTGTGGTAGCTTCATCCTTATTTATGTTACGGTTAACATTTAGTATATAAAATTAAACTAACATAAGCCAACTTAACATAGATTTTGTCTTATTAGTAGGCTAACGTTTGTTATAATGTTCATTTGTAGAATCAAACCAACAGAAAGGTAGACGGAGTGCTACCATTTCAAGTGATGCCGATGCTCAATTTCTTGACACCCACAAACGTACAAATCTTTCTACTTTCGTTCTTTGTCATGTAAGTCTGTAAAAGTGCACTGCAAGATGCAAATTATTTTTGATGCATACTATGTGCATGTGAGTGCGTATTCTTTAATTTATATTTACTCATAATTTTAACATGGTTTTGGCTTGGTTATAGCGTGATTTGAAGTGTAGACAGTGGTCCAAAAAGTTTGCAAATTCATCCTTAAAATCAATAGGCATGAATATTTTTAAAACATCTTATAAATGATATAAAACAGCCACACCTGAAGGTAGTCACCCCTGAGGATTAAGACGGAATGCCCCGTTTTGAGTAAAAAGGGTCTCCGGTTCTCTACACTCTCTATTCGAAACACAGCTGCATTAATCTGTGAGAGCATGGTCCTTTCGCTCTACAACCATAATATAGCTGTATCTTGGATCTACCACGTATAAAAAACATTAATATATATATATATATATATATATATATATATATATATATATATATATATATATATATATATATATTGTACACATAATAAAATAGATTTCTTGATCATGTAAAGTTAAAGTTAAATACCAATAGGAATATTTTAAAAAAATTTAAATTTTTTATTTGTTTAATTATTTAAATTTTATAGAACTTTACAATAGTATAGTATAGTCAAAGGCCGGATTTAAAGTTAAAAGAATTCTCGAGCAGTCAACCTTAAGGCAGTGATAATATGACGATTAAAAAAACTCCTTCAAAGTTATTTTTAATAAGTATAATAATATTTAGACTTGTTTGATTATTCCCAAAATTAGTTTTAAATAGTATTAAATAGTTAATAGTAGTATGTACCTATACCATTTACAACATATTACAACTATTCTAACCTTATTTGATAAAATAAACACTATTATATAAGTGAACATTTTTAAGACCGTTTATCGTTCGGTCCGATTGAATAATAAATTGTACATTCTTTTACCCAGTATTATAAATAATGTTATGTGTTTTGCCTTTAGTTCCTTTATTACCTACTATTATAATAAATTTAAATTAGTCAAATGCAGTTGTCTACACTCGCCATATAAAATACCATACCACCCTACTATGCCAATATTTTATGAAAGTTTAATAAAATAGCCTTTTAAGTGGTCAACAGTTTTCAAGGCTCTACTATAAAATTCTTTTGGCTCTCCGCAAACTAGCTACCACGCGCGCCAAACATAATAAATTATATTTGAGTGCCATTTTAGCCTTTGTGTCCCGGTCACGTAGTTACCCTTATTATAAACTAAAAATGTCTTAAAAGTAGAAAATGATATAACGAATAATAATGTTTATCCTCTCGTCTGTTGCGTACATGTCACATACGAAACTAAAATAAAACGCGTGTGTCTTAGCAATTCCAATGAATTGATTCTGTTACTCGGTAACAATGTAACTAAAGTGGTCGTTTGTATGTTAAAGAGCATAAATACGGACATAATCGTATTCCTTATCGACTTTACGAGAGCAAAAGACAAGAGGATGCTGCCCTCACGTGCAGCGTGACACGAGAGTGTTTTACGATTGTCTCAGTATTCAAGGAAAGTCCAAGAAAATTTCTTGTAACCTATTATATTGACAACGTTCTTTTATTTACTTCTGTTATTGTCGTTTTTGTATCTTTATATACAGCGTCCTCTGTGTAGTGGCGGTGTGCTAATATTCAGTCGAAAAATAAACCAGGAGATTGGCAGCAGCGTCTTCAGAATAACAACTAAAAAGCCGGCCAAGTGCGAGTCGGACTCGCGCACCGAGGGTTTCAAACAAATCCGTAGGTATATAAGTTTAAAATTATTAAAAATATTTTTATTATATGATGTAACTAAAAATTTATACTTTCCGCAATTTTTTCTTCCGTTTTTTCCTTTAGAGGTACGGAAACCTAAAAATAAAAAAAAACTGCGGTTGCCAACCCGCCTACCAAGCGTGGTAACTATGGCATTTATTCCCCCGACGATCTATGGGTGAGGTTTATTACTATTACTTGTTCTTTGCAGCTGTCGACTTTTCATAGGCTATAATGGTAACGGTATGTAGCTCTAGCTGGTAGAAATTGCTACAGAGCATCGGTTTCATCAGGAATGGGTAGTATAAACTGAAAAAAGACTACACTCGTCACTACATACCTATAATAAAACTGTAGGAAAGTTGTGTCTGTAATCCTAATATTTTCTGGAAAATACAATTTCAGGGGACTAAAGAAAGAGCACCGAAGCCAAATTAGTGGTTTTTAGAAATTTGTTTGTCTGTCTGTGTGTTACTACAACAAACCCGCTTACCACCGGCATTAAGATAATATGTCTAGGACACATCGATTAGCGAGTCCAAGTTAACCTCAGTCTCGGACGCTGTGAAACAATCTACACGCCAATATAATAATTCTTTTCATGTCCCATTTCTTTCAATATAATGCTTTTACATATTTGAGACCTTCCACATATTTGCTTTATTCCATGTCTTATACATATGGGACTTCAATTAATAACTCTGCTATCATAATGCTTATGCATCATAGAGACCTTCTATATTAATGCTTCAGTTCCACAGACCTTACTATCATAAGTCCCTAATATAGGACTAGTCATTGGTGCAACAGTACTATTAGCAGTCGGTCACTCATATATATGTACAACCTTGGGTATGTGTCTCCGACAATGCCCTTCTTATTCACATGATGGTAAGTGTATATCTATCCTCAATTAAGAATCAAAACGCAGATGCGTTGTCCTGAGAATTAAGATGAGAATGGTACAACCAAACGAAATGATTGTATCCACAAGAGTTGCTGCCGCCGAACAGTGTTTTAGTTTGGTAGGTTGTGATTATAATTAATGAGTTTATGTATGCTTAGACTTGGAAATCAAAAAATTGAAAAAAAAATTATATGTATTTCACGCTTTTATTCTGTACTAGCTTTATACCCGCGGCTTCGCTCGCGTTGGCTTCAATTTAGAAATATCATTAATACTACTCCAATTAAAGTTAAAATTTAATAAATGTAGTTCTATTCACGATGAACATGTGATAGGAACTATATTAATGAACGGGAGTAGAAATATAGAGAAGAAGGGCAGCAGGGTCTTTCTTATTGCAGCTCAAAATAATAAAAAGATGCAGTTGGCAACCAGCCTGCCAAGCGTGACAACAACGCCTAATATCCAACTTATTTCGTAATCTATGGAGGGAATCGAAATGATGAACGGGAGTAGAAATATATTAGAAAGGTTGAGGCGGCGAAATAGAAACCAATACCTAACATCGTCTCGTGGGTGTCGTAAGAGGCGACAGAAGGGAAACTGAAACAGGAGATGGATGGCAGCAGCTTCCTGATAACAGTGCATATTGTGACGCGGCATAATTATTATTAATAAATAATGAATAAATTTAAAATAAAGACATTTTGCAATGTCTTTGACATTTTATTTTAATGCAATAATAAGCATGAAGTTCAAATATATTCATTTGGAATATTGAATATTATAGTATAGAAAACGCATAAAATTGTCTTTAAAAATATTTAAATTTATTAAAATTCTGTTTGAAATATTCAAAATGAATTAAATAACACAAGTACAAGTCGTTTATATTGCAATGATAAAGATGAATAACATTTGTAATATAATTGAAGAAATGGATCAAAAATTTGATGAAGGTGTTCTTGTATTACTCAGAAAATTTCAAAGTTAATGAGGGTGTTTATGCATTATATTAGCATTATGCATGCTACTAAAACATTAACCCTTTTTTTAATTTTTGTCTGTCTGTCTATACGGGCTAATCTTCGGAATCGCTGAACCTATCGAATGAAACTTCACGAACAGATAGATAGCAATCCCAAGGAGTGATCTAGGCTGTATTTTTTCCGATAACATGCCAATATGTTTTTGAGAAAAAAAGATATTTTTGAAAATAAATTGTCTGGCTTTACCCGGATTTCGAACCCGCTGGCACCAATGAAATTGTTCATGATAATTTTAGGTGCTGATTTACCACGTGCTCGGCAGTGAAGAAAAGCATCGTGAGGAAACCTGCATGTTTGAGAAATAAGAAAAAAAATATTTCGGCAGCGCGGCGTATATTTCCTTGCCCTAAAACCCTCTCAGAAGTGAGATGAGACCTACGCCCAGCAGTGGGACATATACCTAGTCAGGTCATAAATTCTGTCACTTGTTTAATATAAAATAATTGAAACAAGTTTATTCATTATGTAACCATTTATATACCAAAATGATTTTAACAAAACATAGGTTCTTAGGACACTAAAGTTTATTCAAAATGATCTCCGTGATTTTGAATACAGGCCTTCAATCTGCGCGGCCAGTCGTCTATCGCAGCACGAACGAGGTCCATGTCAATATCGGCGGCTACCTTAATCAAGGATGTCTTGAGTGACTCCAAATTGGGATGAGGCTTTGAGCACGCCTTTTCCTCCAAGTGTTGTCATATCTTGTAATCTAACGGATTCAAATCTGGACTGGAGGAGGGCCAGTCTTCGTGCCGGATGAAGTCGATTTCACGCGCCGCCAGCCAGTCTTGTGTGCTCTTCGCTCTATGAGCTGGCGCCGAATCTTGTTGGAATACCCAGTGCCTGTTATTGAACATGGTATGAGAAACAGGTTCCACAAGGTTCGTCAGGACTGTATTTTGATACACAACTGCATTCGTTTTTACACCTTTCTAACAAAAATGTACCTCTGTTAAGCCCCAATAAGAAACTCCCAACCATAACATGAGCGAGGATGGAAAATGACCTCGTTGGACACGCTGAATACGGTTGCTCGCTTCTTCACTACTGTGTGCGTACACCATATCATTTTGTTTGTTGTAGCTCTCTTCTACAGTAAAATTTTTTTCATCCGAAAAAAGAATTTCCTGATATTTTTTTCCCGCGTACCGCTTCAACAAAGCGCGGCATCTCTTTAGTCTCAGGTCCATTAGACGAGCATTCAAACGATGTCCTGTTTTTCATCGATATGCCCGAGGGCCTATGTCTTTATTTAACACCCTTTTCACCGTGGTTCTGCTTAACTCCATCTGAAGGGCCAACAGTTTCTGCTTATGTTTGGGATTTCTTTGAATTCACGCCTTCACAGCTTTTATCACTGCTGGAGTCCTAACAGACCGAGGGCGACCACTTCTTGACCTGTCATCTACACTAGAGTCTTCATTGTATCGTTTGATGGTACGATAAACGAATCTTTTGGTTATATTCAAATTTTTCAGTAAGTCAAAAATTTGAATTGGCGCGTAACCGCAACGATGCAACGCAATAACTGCAACACGGTCTTCTTTAAGCGTTCACTCCATATTTAAAAATGAGTAAAATTCTAAAAAGTATACAGTTTTATTTTCATGAACAATTCGAAATTCGAATTCAATGAACTTTTTTGTGGCCAGCATTCTAAAAGAAAAGTTTTTACTGTGTGACAATACTTATGACCTGACTAGGTATAGGCTGTACTTTAACTTTTTTAACGTTTGTCTTAAATCTAAATAACGCCACAGTAATAGATTCTGCCCAGCAACGCCAGAGCGTGTCGCTAGTCTTATATAATTGAGTTTGTCATGTCAGTATTTTTCACAAAGACATCTAGTTGGACTAGACCACGTAAGACATAGAAAGAAATTAAGAAATGAAATCATCATGAAATGACGACGATTTCATTTCAAGTCTTAGAAATCATGAACCTATTTGATTTTTCAAAAATTATGTAAAGAAAACACGAAACATGTGAATGTGCGACGGCGATCGGAAGAATATCGCTAAACTGAAGTGATAATAATAAGCTGGGCCAAAATTGTTTTTTTTTTATAAGAGAGGAGGCAAATGAGCATGCGGCTCACATGATGGTGACTACCGGCGCCCATGAACAACTGCAACACCAGGGGAACCAGCGGAATTGCAGATGCGTTGCCGGCCTTTTAAAAAGGAGTAGGCTCTATTCTAGAAGGTCCCTAAGTTGTATAAGTCCGGAAAAATCGCTGATGGTAATCGATTCCACAAGGAAGTCGTGCGAGGAAAAAAACATCTTTTAACAGTGGTAGAGCCACGCGGCAGCTTTTGCTGTTGCACGGATGGGCCGGCTCGAACCGGGGTAGTACCACGACCTTACAGAAAACCAGCGTGAAGTAGAGGTTTACCTCTGCGTTTCGCTTAGTGAGTGCAGGTGGCCGGAGGCCTTTTTTACTGGAAATGAGGCATTCCATCTTAGTCCTCACGGGTGACAACGCATATACATTTTGATTTGTAACAGAGGATAGATTTAGATGTCTATGGACCGCAGCAACCACTTACCATCAGGTGAACTGTGTGCTCGTTTGTCACCGTTATTCTATAAAAAAAAACAATTTCCCGGGAAGCCCATAGGAAGGGAGCTTCGAAAGAAGCGCTTTGTGCCAAACCCGATCGAAAGCCTTTGCAATGTCCAAACTAACGGCCAATGCCTCCCCTTGGACTCTACTGCCTCCGCCCATCTATGAGTCAAGTAGACCAGAAGATCACCAGCTGATCGACCCCGACGAAAACCGTATTGGCGGTCACTAATCAGCTGGTGATCCTCAAGGTACCGCATGAGGTGGCAGTTTATAACGGATTTCATTATTTTGAAGAACAAGGGGGTGATAGCAATAGGCCTGTAGTTGGACGGGTCTGAGCGGTCACCTCTTTTAGGGATCGGGTGGACAAAAGCTGTCGACCGGAGCGACCAAACCAAGGCTGAGATCTACCTCCGATGGGTACCACAGATGATGGAATAAATAGTTTCATTCCCTGGGGACCTATAGTGGCACCCGTAGACGCTCGAATGGTCGTCGCTGTCTACACGTAGCCAAAGGATGGACAGGTCCAAGCCTTCAAGACTGCCGAGGCGTGGAGAAAAGATGTCCTCCCTGACGTATACGCAAACTCCAGCCCGAGGCAAAAAGTTTCAGTTTGCCCCGAGCAGTTATTATTTTCAGCGCCCCCCTCCCCAGAATATGCGGAGCAGCCAGAGCACCCACGCTCAGGAGTGGAGTAACATGGTCGTGGATGCTCAGCGAGGGATTCTCCAAGGGTGCTGATACCCTCCTGGAGTAGTTTCTGATGTAATTCCGCTACCATGTTGATGGGTGGGGGGGGAATTGGGCATCCGGCCACCTGCCCTCACCGGACTAAACACAGAAGCAGAGCTTCTACTTAACGCCAGTATCCTGTGAGGTCGTAGTACCAACCCGGCTCGAGCCGGCCCATACGTGCAACAGCAAAAGCTGCCACGTGGCTCTACCACCGTTAAATGATAATAAAATAAAATAAAATATTTTTTCAACGTCAGAATATAAAATTCCGTTTGTCAAATGACTTTTTCTATTCTAGTACTGTGTCAAAATCAGATCTATACGATTGCACTGCTTAATTTCTTGGATATAACAAATGTTAAGAATAAATACATATCTTATCTTACTATATCTTATAAATCCTGTGGCGACTAACACCGGTGTTTCTCAGGAGTCCGTTCTCTCCGCAACTCTCTTCCTACTGCATACTATTGATCTGCTTATGCCCGGTATCTATAGGTATATAGATTTAGGTTATTATCAATGGTAAAAGTTCTTCCGGGTCACCTGTACTAATGGGTGTTCCTCGGGGCTCGATTCTCGGCCCATTCCTGTTTCTGGTGTATATTAATGACTTACCTCACCTTGTAGGGGATAGTCATGATAGAGTATTATTTGCTGATGATACTTGCTTGATTCTTAAACTTAAACGTCAATCATTTAAATGTGACGAAGTGAATAATGCTATATTAAAATTAGTGCATTAGTTTAACATTAATAATCTGCATTTGAACGGAAATAAAACTAATTGTGTTAAATTTACAACAACGAATGTCAAAAATCTGAATACCAATGTGTTTTTAAATGGGAAGGAATTGAGCCCTGTTGTATCCACTGTTTTTCTTATATATCCAAATTAGCAAGCAGACTAAGTCTGCTGTTCTGCAGCCTATGCTATAAAAAAGATTAGAGGTCTCACTAGTGTCGAGACAGCTAGATTAGTTTATTTCAGTTATTTCCATAGCATAATGTCTCATGGGATTTTGCTATGGGGAAATGCGGCTGATTCAGAAACTATTTTTGTTTTACAGAAGAGGGTCATTAGGGCTATTTACAATCTATAATTTAAAATTTAAAATTTTGTACAGCTGAATACAATATAAGCGACTTCAATATAAGTTATTTAAGAATAACTCAATAACCATTGGTCTGACCTTGATCAAATTCATATCACACGAGAACTATCAGCTCTCATATAAAAAAAGAATCATCGAAATCGATTCACCCAGTACAAAGTTATGAGGTAACACACATAAAAAAAACATACAGTCGAATTGAGTACCGTCTCCTTTTTGGAAGTCGGCAGAAAACAGAGAGAGTCTCTTAGAGATAAATTTAAAGAAATAAATATATTAACCTTGGCCTCTCAGTATATTTCCGAAAATTTAATGTATGTTCACCATAACAAAAATAGTTTTAGTAAAAAAAGTGATATACATTCTGTAACCACTAGGAACAAACACAAGCAAGTGATGCCAGTTTCTCGACTCCACAGAGTCAGTAATTCATTCTTGGGGCAATGTATACGCTATTACAACAAGGTCCCGGAAAATGTACAGGTTCTCTCTATTACCAAGTTTAAATGTTTTATTAAGCTGAAATTGTATAAAAAGGGTTATTATAGTATAAATGAATACATGGTTGATAATAACCCCTGGGAATGAGGTGGTCGCTTCCAAGCAGTTTCTAAAATAAATTTTGTAAATAGTTTGTAATCATTTATATTGTAAAATTTATTTTTAAAAACACATCCCGCTGGGTTTCTTGCTTATTTTTCCCAGGACAGAGGGTTTTTTTTTCGAACCAGTGGTAAAGTAAAAAATTACTTTCAATAAGAATTACACATATAATGTATATTGAATAAAAAATTATTCTATCCTATTCTATTCTATTCCTCCAAAACAATTCACTTCACCGCAAAAAGGAGCCGGCTCACCTTGGCTCCTTCTTTCCGAAATGGATCACTGGAATATACCGAGCTTCAGTTGTTGAGGTCGATATATCCTCAAATATGAACTTCTGGTGGTTCATTGAGTCAAAGGCCAAAGCAGCTGCAAGGAAGCTAGGAGTCCTAGCAAAGGTGCGGCGATACTTACGGCAGTCAATTAAATATGACGATGTAAATAATGTTCTATCGAAACTAGTACATTGGTTTAACGCCAACAATTTGCTCTTAAACGGCAATAAGACAAAATGTATTAAATTTACAATACCTAATGTAAAACATTCGAAAACCAATGTGCTCTTAAATGGGGAGGAGTTGAGTCTTGTGGATACCACTGATTTTCTAGGTATTACTATTGACGCGAAACTTCAATGGGGCCCCCATATAACTAAATTAGCAAGCAGACTTAGTTCTGCAGCATATGCTGTAAGAAAGATTAGAAGTCTCACAGATGTTGAGACAGCTAGATTAGTGTATTTTAGTTACTTTTGTAATGTCTTATGGAATTTTGCTATGGGGTAATGCGACTGATATTGAAGCTATATTTGTTTTGCAAAAGAGAGCCGTACGGGCGATTTATAATCTAAATTGTAAAGAGTCCCTCAGAGAAAAATTTAAAGAAATAAACATATTAACTTTGGCATCGCAATATATTTATGAAAATGTAATGTATGTACATAAAAACATAAATAGCTTTAATAAGAATAAGGATGTTCATACCTTAAACACTAGGAACAAACATAAGCTTGTAATGCCACTTACTAGACTCCACAGAATTAGTAATTCATTAATGGGGCAAAGTATACGCTTTTACAACAAAATCCCAGAACATGTTCAAAGTTTGTCAATAAACAAGTTTAAAAGTTTTATTAAAGAAAAACTGTACAAAAAGGGTTATTATAATATCAAGAAATACATGAATGAAAATAACCCCTGGGAATAAGGTGATCGCTACCATGCTGGTTCTATGAAAATTCATTTAAAATTGTATAAACAAAATTATTGTTAAGTGAAATTATGTTTAAAAAAAAAGTCCCGCTGGGTTTCTTGCTGGTTCTTCCCAGGACAGAGGTATTGGTTCCGAACCAGTGGTAAATAAAATAATGACTTTCAATAAGTATTATGTAATAATCCATATTGAATAAAAATCATTCTATTCTATTCTATTCTTCTTCATGTCCGGACAGCTGTCCGGACTTGAAGTATCGCCGAAGCTGATAAAGCGCAAGTCCTGGAACTGCAAAATGCCACCTAGCAGCTTTGGACCCAATAGGAAGGCGTGCTAAGAGGCTTATTGGTGACCCGAATGTTAAAACAAATCTTACCAGCCTTTCGGTTTTCTACAGGATGCATTTCGGAGGGTGTGCGCAGGAATTGCATAATTTTATTCCTCCCTCTCCCTTCCACCATCAGACAACTAGACGTTCGGCCAGTGTCCACACTTTTGTTGTTGACTTACCAAGCATTCGAACCAAACGGTTCGCTGCGTTGTTCATTATGCATACAGCACAGGAGTGGAATAATTTAATAATTTTGTCTTAAGCAGACTTTTAAATACTACACGACTAGAAAAGCTTCCATCTTCGCCTGCTATTACATAGATTAGTCCAAAGCGTTCAACCTTGTATCCGGTTAAATAATGTTGCAGAAATTACAATGTACGCTCTGAAATAATAAGCCTATTTATATATTGGTGCGACAATCAAGAAAACTGCGATAGCATTTCGAATTGTAAGATTGGATTGGAAGGGTATACATATACAGCACCGAAATGGGTATATACACAATATTAAATTGTAATAAAATAAACGCTAGCTGGTTCAACACTGATTTTATTATTTTTATGAAGGTACAGTATCCACACAAAATATCCGTCTACCCACAATATACTACATCCTTCCCCTTTTATAATGAACACTGAAGTACAAAAGATTTATAACAAAAAAAAAAACTATATAATGAAAACAACTGAAAGATAACGCTAACTGTAGAAATGAACCGTATACCAAATACAAACTCATACAAAATTAATATAAATATCATAATAACGAAGCCACCCAGGCGTAATATGAACATATTTCTATATAATATGTCATAATATAAATCACTTCTATGTTTTATGATTTAGTTTTATAATTATTAAATGAAATTACAAAACAATAGTAAACCTAAAATAAACGAAAATAAGTCAACATCTACAGAATACAGAGCCTTAAAAATATACACTTAATATGAATATGTATATTAGTTTGCAAATAACTTTTATACAAAACAACTATTATATTTTTTCTTTCATCGCATATTTCATCTTAGCCATAAGTCGTGTTTTTGACCTAGTTATTGGAGGATTAATGCATGGGCTATGACCTTCCGTATCCGTTTTACTATCTGTCGAATACAAAGGGTCAAACCGTTCTGGGTTTGAATAATTCGCAACTTTAATAATAATAATAATAATAATATTTTTTATTCAGACTCAGTCCATAGAGATGTTAGTATAACAATAAAAAAAAAACTTAAGACTAGTGTTAGTAAATAAGTTCTCTTTCTTTATATTCTTAACTTATCAAATTAACCATCCCGCGTACATTACATATATCTCACTTATTTAGTTTTACATGTAGACTCAACCAATGCCTCATAATGGCCGAGTCCCACCTATCAGCAAGTGTGTTTAGAATGCTGTTGGTTGAGTTACGCAGACGACTCAGTAACGAAGCAGACCTTTTACGAATAATGGCATGAAAGCCATCCGTGTGTGCCTCAGCGAACATAGCAGAGGCACTACAATAACGCGGCAATCCCAACAGCACCCTGAATGCATTATTATATTGGACACGCAGGACGTTGTATGCCCGCTGCGTATATCTAACCCACAAGTTGCATGTGTAAAAGCACTGACAATACGCTTTAAAAAGTGTTACTTTTACTTCTTTAGTACATCGTGCAAACCTGCGGGCCAGCATATTACAGCGAACAGCCAACGCCCTGCGTTCCCTTTCTATATCTAAGTCATCATTTAAGTCCTCTGTTACCCAGTGGCCTAGGTACTTAAATTTGACGACTCTCTTTAAAGGACTATCACAAAGTTTAACAGTAGGCATGGTGAGCTGCCTTTTAGTGCCTGAATTAAAAACCATAAGCTCGCTCTTTGTTACATTATATTTGAGCCCATGCGTCTTTGCATAGGATTCACAGATTCCTAGCAGCCTTCTGAGTGCACCTATCGTGGGACTCAGCAGCACCATGTCATCTGCATAGCTTATATTATTTATACAAATTCCGTCTATAGAACAACCGACTTTAGTGCTGCTGAGCTCCACAATCAACTGGTTTATGTATAGGTTGAAAAGCGTAGGCGAACTCAACCCTCCTTGTCTGACTCCACACTCCAGCCCATACCTCTCAGAAAAGCTACTACCCCATCGAACATAGTTTATTTGGTTACTATACCAATATTTAAATACGGAAATAATCTCCTGGGGCAAATTAGTCTCCTTCTGTAACTTTCGCCATAAGATATCATAAGAGACTAGATCGAAAGCTTTTGATAGATCTAAAAAACAGGCATACACCGGTGTTTTTCTATCTGTGTAGTACCTTACAGTCTGCTTAAGACATAAAATTGCGCTCTCTGTGGATAATCAAGGTTTGAAACCAAATTGTGCATCATGCAGATGAATATGCTTTCGCAATTGTCTGTCAAGGAGACTGTCCAGCACTTTAGCTATTATGGTGGCTAGTGAGATTGGCCTGTAATTATTTAAGTCTGATGTATCTCCCGTTCTGTTCTTAAGAATAGGCACCACAATGGTCTTCATGAGATCAGTCGGAAGATACTGATGTGCTATACATAAACTTAGAAACATAGCCAACACTCTTGGCAGGTGGGCACCAGCATGTACCAGATGTTCAATACTAAGCCCATCATGCCCTGGTGATTTGCCCCTAGTCATAGAATTTATTACTTCAGAGACTTCTTTGGGAGATATCCTTATACACGATCGTCCAAGACGTTCACTATCGATTACTCGCGAAGACGGACCGCGTGGTGACTCTACTTTGAAATGATCCTTAAATAGATTGGCTATGTCTCCAGGCTGGCTTTGACCCTGAATATTAGCGGGAAGGCTTGACTTGGGACTCAGCTTATTCGTAAGTTTCCAAAATTCTTTAAATTTCTTTAGGGAGTGACTTGATGCGATCTTGTCCATTTTTAGTTGTTCTGCGTTATTTTGACACCATTTTAACTTTGATTTAAAATCTCGTCTAGTTTCACACATTTTATTATAATAATAACCCGAAGATGGCTTACCGTATAAGACCCAAGTTTGAAAGGCAAGTCGAGCCTCCCCGTGGGCACTTCTAACATATTTGTTCCACCCCGCAACATATTTCCTATTCTTTTTGTTATTATAACTATTTTGCGCTGATTCTCTAAGAATAGTAACAATATTACCGTACATAGTATCTAAAATTAATTTATGATTATCATTTATACATATATCATTACAACAACTTTTAAATTCTTGTGGAAAATTTACGTCCTTTAATTTAGAGTGGCTACAGCCTTGGCCGTTAACTCAGCTGACTTAGCGTTACTTGCACTCGGAGCGCAGGCGGCGGGACGCGTTTCATCGCTGTCTGCATATCGTACTATCAAGTGACGGCGATTGCGCCTCAATCGGCGTCCGCGCGAATCCTGTACTATGAACGAACGTGGTTCCTGCGACGGTCTAATAATAGAAACGGGTTTCCTATTTCCGTTATCAACTAAAATTGCTTTATTTCCTGGTAATAAAGTCCGCAACGGCTTGGCCGACTTATCATACTGTAATTTATTATATTTTCTTTGTTGCATTAACATTTTATAATTTCTATTTCTATCAATCGTTTCATTTAATAGAAAATCACTAATCGGTAGCTTCGTACACAAACGTCTTCCCATCAGAATTTGTGCCGGAGAATCCATTCCATACCTAGGCGTACTCCTATAGTTCAATAAACTTATAAAGAAATCATCCCCAGAATCGATGCATTTTTTGAGTAGATTTTTTATAGTTTGCACTGTGCGCTCACTTTTCCCATTTGACTGGGGGTAATGAGGTGATGAAGTCATATGCTTAACCTCCCATAACCTAAGAAATTTTTTAAATTCTTGTGAACTATACGCCGGCCCATTATCAGTAACAAGCTCGCTAGGGATGCCATGCCTCGAAAATTGTTCCTTCATAAAGTGAATAATTGTTCTACTGTTTATACTATTTACTTCTTGAACTTCAACATAATTAGAAAAATAGTCTACTAATATGACATAGTATTTCTTTTTATACTCAAAAATATCTGAGGCAAGTTTTTGCCAAGGTGCATTGGGTACGATATGTTGAAGTAGTGGTTCCCGCGCGGGAGCCCGTGCATGCAGAGCACACGACTCGCAGCGGCGCACGGCGCGCTCCACGTCCGCTGACAGCCCTGGCCAGAACATTACATCACGCGCGCGCCTCTTACACCTCTCTATGCCTAGGTGACCTTCGTGTACTTTTACAATCATTTCGGCTCGTAAACTTTGCGGAATAAATATACACTAATTTTTTAATATTAACCCATTCACATATTGGAGTTCTCCACAATATGACCAAAACTTTCTAACGTTTTTATGAACATTATGCTCATTTTTTGGCCAGCCGTTTAATATGTACTTAATTAATAACTGACATTCCTCATCAACCTCTGTCGCCTTTCGAACTCTATCTATTTTTTCTCTACTAAACGGCATACATTCTATCATAAAACATGTTTGCGTCTCAACATCCTCAGACACTCGATCGTGCATAAACTCCGGCAGAGGAGCCCTCGATAACGTATCGGCAATATACATATATTTGCCCGGAGTATACACCACCTTGAAATCGTATCCCTGTATCCTCATCATCATGCGTTGTAGTCGTATCGGTACAGATGACAACGCTTTATTGAACAATGCCTCCAAGGGCTTGTGATCAGTTTGTACGGTAATATCTGACCTGCCATAAATGTACTGTTTAAACCTTTCTGCCGCAAACACTATTGCCAGCATCTCTTTTTCAATTTGTGCGTACCGGGTCTGAGTGTCGGTGAGCGTTAACGAAGCAAACTCCACTGGACGGCCGGCCTGCAGCAGCACCGCTCCCAGCGCTCTAGCACTCGCGTCTACCGACACCACCACCGGTAGCTCCGTCGAGTAAAGTGCTAACACTGGTGCAGATGAAATTTTATTTTTAAGACTGTCTATAGCATCTGAATGATGTGGCTCCCACAGCCATTCAGAATTCTTTTTTAATAAACTTCGAAGCACGGACACACTATCCGAATAGTTTTGAATAAATTTGGAAAGATAATTCACCATACCCATAAATCTCTCCAATGCTTTACGATCTGTAGGATACGGCATACCCATAATAGCTTTAACTTTAGACTCGTCTGGTTTTATCCCATTCTTATCGAATTTATGACCCAAATAAACAATTTCTCGAACTCCAAACTTACATTTCTCCTTATTAAATTTTATACCAATTTCTCTAGCCCTATTCAGTAAACATTTTAGCCTGAAGTCATGTTGTTCTTTAGTATTCCCCCATACTATTACATCATCAATAAAAGAGTCAACACCCTCCAAATCTTCCAGATATTGTCTTAACTTTGCATGAAATACTTCTGGAGCACAATTTACTCCATACGGTAGCCTTAGAAACTGGTAACGACCAAACGGTGTTCCAAATGTACAAAGATCTGCGCTGGCAGGATCAATTTGAACCATCCAAAAACCAGAGCGCGCATCCAGCACGCTGAAATACGTAGCACCGCGCAGCCGCGCTGCCAGCTCGCTCACCGTGGGCAGCGAGTAATGCGCGCGCCGCACCGCGCGGTTAAGCGGTCTCGGGTCCAAACACACACGAATATCACCATTCTTTTTTGCTACTAGCACAATAGCGTTAACCCATTCCGTAGGATGAGTAACTTTCCTGATAACGCCTAATTTTTCCATCCTACGTAACTCTGCTAAGAGTTTGTCTTTCATCCCCAGTGGTATTTTCCTAGTAGGGCAAATCACTGGCTGTACATTTTTATCTACGACAATAGAATACTGTCCAGGTAACTTACCCAGTCCTTCGAAGAGATCAGAATATTTATGTATATTTATACCGTCAACACGGGATACGAGCCCTAACATGACACAGCCTTCCAATCCCAGAACATTTTGACAGTTTAAATCTGCTACCACAAATGGTAAAATGTAATGTTTACTTTTATAAATAAATGGTAATTCGTACATGCCCAGAATAGGTAAATTATTACCAGTAAAAGATTGTACACATTTGTTAAAATATTTTAGGTTATGAATCGACATGCCTAAGTTTAAATAATCATTTTTCGAAATTACATTCAACATAGAACCTGTATCTAGTTTAAATTGCACTTGTCTACCATTACATTGAAAAATAACATTCCATTCTTTAGGTAACTTACATTTTTTATCCTGGCTTAATATCATGTCCACATAGAACATTTCGGCATCTGACATGTTTTCGGGCTCACACACATTCAAGTTTAAAACCTTATCGCGTAATGTATATTTATGCACACACACTTTAGCGAAATGCCCTTTTTTATCACACACATAACACAATGCATCCCGCGCCGGACACCGGTCGTCGGTGGAGCACCAACCATTGCCACATGACAAGCAGCGTGTTCGCGAAGCCGCCGACCCGGCACCGAACACCGGTCCGCGACCACGACCGCCGCGCCTCGCTCCGCGCGACCCTCCACGGCTGCGTCGTACACCGCCGTAGCTGCGACCGCTTGCATCCCTTACAGCATCAACTCGCATTTCACTACCGCCAGGACTATTCTCGATGTATGAACTTTCCTCCTTCGAAATTTCTGCCACTTGACATATCTGGACCGCCTTTTCTAATGTTAAATCATCCGTACGAAGTAGCCGATCACGTACAATGTTACTTATGATACCGCAGACAATTCTGTCCCGTATTAAGCTTTCATTTAGATTGCCAAACTCACAAGATTGACTTAGCAATTTTAATGCAGTAACATATTGATCTATATTTTCGCCTTCCTCTTGGCCTCGTGTAAAAAACTTAAACCGCGATAACGTGACATTAGGTTTTGTCCCAAAATACCTATCAAACTTTTTCAACAAACACTTAATATCGTCTTCAGTTTCGTCCTTGAGGTACGTGAAGGTCGAATAGATTTCGTAACCCGCCGACCCAATGAGGTTGACCAGCAAACTAGCCTGCACTGAACTTTCCTCGTTAGCCACTCCGGAGGCTTTAAGAAACACCTCAAATTGTTTCCGCCACTTGCGCCATGAGTCTGCTCGAGCAGCGGGGCCGCCTTCGAGCACTAATTCTACGGGAGGTCGCGCGTGTTCCATCACTTACTTTTACACAAAGTACACAATTTGCATCAAAAATAAGTACCCTTATCAACAATGTTACTTTTACATTGACTATGTAATTTATTTTCAACACCGCTGCCACCATGTAATAAAATAAACGCTAGCTGGTTCAACACTGATTTTATTATTTTTATGAAGGTATAGTATCCACACAAAATATCCGTCTACCCACAATATACTACATTAAATAACTATTGATTTCCTCAAATTCTTGTCAAAATAAAGCACAAAACTACACGATTTAATTGGTTTGTATCCAAATGAATAAATTAATGTTTTATATTAGGTTTCAGTGATCAATGTAAAGATCGAGGAAACCCTACATGTGATATGAAATAAATTGAACTGTAGATCGGTCTGGAACCTTTTTTCATTTGTTTTACAAATTGACTGCGATGCGAGCATTGATTTAGTTTTTTACTTAGCAACTTCCAAACATTTTCTAATGTTTATATACCTGCATCCGATTCATAGGTTTTCGTTTAGTAAATTGGGTAGCTAAGGTAATTTTGTACTTATTATATTAAATATTTTTTTGAACTATAACATGCCAGTATTTGACTACTATCCCACCTCATGGCATAAAGTAATTCAGCCAAAGATGGTAAAGTGATCTAACTTAGCTTAAATCACTGCATTTAGTAGTATCTTAATTAACTAAGCACAGGACGGAAATTGTGTGCAGATAAATAGACGGTTAATTGCTTCAAATTTATATTTATTTTAATTTCCTCAAATGTCTTCCTCTAATTCCGTTAATAATTAAACAATACTCTGATGAACATGGAACTGCTATGCGTAGAAACTAGCGCAGTGGTAACTTCAGACAAGGGTACCCAAACAATCCAAGTTCGAGGCGCGAGGGTATGCAAACAATCCAAGTTCGAGGCGCGCTTGTACCACATTAGTAAAGACCACAGTTTCTTTACTCATCTGCCTGTACCACTGAAATTCTAATCAGTATTTAATGTGACGAAGAAAACCTTCATGTCGAGAAATAAGGATATTCAACTATTTGGCATTTCTGTAATAGTCTGGCATTTGAAGTCTCGCATTTGAAGTCAGGCAACACACATTGGGATAGTGATGAACTGATCCAATATCGTCTTAGAAACAAAATTAGTGTGTGCCCAGAAATGAAATCTATTGTTATACTCGTGATTCTATTAAATGAATAAATAATATTTACTGTTTTATCACACTGATTTCTTCGTTTCAGCAAATTATTCCCGAAGAAATATATCTATTAAGGAATAACAGTATATTGCAGGATTATCATTAATATGCCAAACCTAAAATAATCCGAGCGGTAACGGTCTACTCTTTGTAATGAATTTTGGAAGCAAACGCATACTTTATAACATTTTCAAGTATCAGCACAAATAATAAGTCCTTTTTTCCTTAATTTAGTTACGCTTTTCTCAAATTGTGAACGTGCTTTTCACTTATTATTTCTTTGTATTGTATGAGGAACGTAAAGAATTGAATATACTGCTAATAAGTAATTCAATCACTGTCCATTTGAGACAACGCATCTGTAATTTGATCCTTAATCATTGATTATGGGCCACAGCATCCGTTTACCATGCTTCGGGGCTTGTTACAACTCCTAATTTTAACAAATTAAAAATAAAGATTTATATTATTTCTAACTAGCAGGAACTGGCTGGATGAAACCAGTGTTTTTTTACACCAGATCGCGAATCAACCTGTGTTCTGTCCATCGCCTTACATAATGACATTGTTTCTATAAATACTCGTACATACTTTTTTGGTCGTTACTTTGTTTATTATTATGTGCGTTACTTTATTTTTTATACGTGGCAAAGCCATGTTGCAGCTATATTAGAAGTATAGTTGTAGCACGAATAGTTCCGCTCGACCGGGGAAGGACCACGCTCTCACAGATTACCAGCGTTAAATAGCAGCTTAACGCTTGGTTGGATCATTGTGTAACTACGCGGCAGGCATGGGATACTGTAACCAACGTTTATGTTTTGGAAGACGTCATGTGGTCCGACCATAAGCCTTTGTGTGTTGAATGCAACATTAATTTGACCTTTAAGGCGGTGCATAATAACGTTCCTGTACCGAAATGTAACGACTTGTCAAAATGGGGTAAAAGAAATGGTCTCGAAATTGAATTTTATTCCTCTCTTTGTTCTGAGTATATACGTAACTTGGATTGGGAGAGGTTAAGGCATTTATCTGCTAAGTGTGATAGTTGTACTTGTACTGAACATCGCAAATACCTAGATAGATTGTATAACTCTTTTATTAGTTGTATAATTCACGCGGCCACACGTCGCGCGTCTCAGCATGTCTTCCAGAGGCCCCCTGTTCCGGGGTGGAATGAGTATGTACGCGAGGCACACATGAAGGCACGACAGGCTCGAGCTGGGTGGTTAACGGCTGGGGCGCCTTCTTCTGGTCCGCTGTTCGATCAAATGAAAAGAACGCGAACTATTTTTAAAAGTAGGTTAAGATTTTGCCACAATTCCGCTGATAAAATAATCTTAGATAAGATTTCGGCATCTTGTTTAAGTAGAAACTTTAGTCAATTTTGGAAAGGTACGAGAAATTTACTTAAGACCGGGTCTAAGATTACGGAGTCTGTGGATGGTCTGACGGACACACTGGCGATTGCAAACTTGTTTAGGGACAAATTTCTAGCGTTAAGTGCAGGACACTGTACTACTTATAATCAATATCTTGTAGCAGATGGCAAGGACATTCATGTATCTGAAGAGATGATATTTAATGCTCTGCGCCAGATGAAACTAGGAAAGGCGATAGGATATGACAATATAAGCGTGGAACATCTTCGGTTTGGAGGACCATGGGTAATTGCGTTCCTATCTGTATTTTACCGGTAGAAATGCTAAAAACGGTAATAAGTCCTGTTCTTAAATGTAAATTGAGTAGTTTGACCGACAGTGGTCATTATAGACCGATATCCATAGCTACAACTTGTGCTAAACTGTTTGACACCATATTATTAGGCGTTATTTCCAAATATATACAAATTAGCGATGCTCAATTTGGATTTAAAAAAGATAGTTCTACGGATGCGGCGATTTTTACTTTAAAGCAAACCGTTAGTTATTATAATAAGCGGAAAACAAATATTTATGCATGTTTCTTGGACTTAAGTAAGGCTTTTGACAGAGTCAGTTATGATATACTTTGGAGGAAGTTACGTGATGCGGGAGTGCCGTCATTATGTATTAACATATTGATCGCATGGTATAGTAGGCAAATTAATGTAGTAAAGTGGTGTGATACATACTCTGAGTAATTTCTCCTACAATGCGGTGTGAGGCAGGGAGGGCTAACATCGCCTATGCTTTGTAATCTGTATGTTAATCAGCTGATCGAGGAGCTTAGAAGCACCAGACTGGGTTGCCACATTGGTTCTGAATGCTTTAATAACTTGAGTTATGCTGATGATATGGTGCTGCTGAGTCCCTCGATTGGTGCGCTGCGTGCACTACTCCAGATATGTGAGAAATATGCAATGGATCATAACCTATTGTACAACACCAACAAGTCTGTTTGTTTGCTTTTTAAGAGTGGTAGGGTTCAACCTCATATCCCCCCATTGTATTTGTGTAATTCACAATTGGAGTGGGTAACGACGTTTAAATACCTGGGTCATATTGTTACTCAGGATCTGTGTGATGGTTCCGATATGGACCGCGAGCGTTGTTCCTTGTCAGTGCGTGCCAACATGATAGCTAGACGCTTTCAAAGGTGTTCTTATACCTCAAAGCTGGCGTTGTTTTCAGCTTACTGTCAGCCACTTTACACTCCTCAGCTGTGGACGAATTACACTAAAGAGGAATATCGCAGGCTGAAGGTGCAGTATAATGATTCGTTCCACGTGTTGTTCCGTCAGCCACGATACTCTAGCGCGTCTCAGATGTTCGCAGAGGCCCGTGTCGTTGGTTTGGATGCGTTGATCCGTCACCGTATCGCGCGATTTAGAAGTTTTGTTTTTGGGTCGCAGAATAATCTCATCAAAATTATTTGTAATACGTATGCATGTAGTGAAATTTTTAGTAGATGGTCAAATTTATTAAAATGTAATTAATAAAATGTAATAATATCATTGATTAACCAATAATTATAATTAAAATTTAAAGTATAGTTCAAAAAAATTTTTAATTTTAATTTTGTAATGGATCTGTGTTGTCTGTATCAAATAAATTATTATATTATTATTATTATTATTATTATTATTAACACTGTTGTGTTTCGTATGGTGAGTGTAGAGAAACGGAGACCATTTTACTGGAAAAGAGGCATTCCATCTTAGTCCTCACGGGTGACAACGCATCTGAATTTTGATTCGCAAACGAGGATAAATGTAGCCACAGCAACTGTGGACTGTGTGCTCGTTTGTCAACCTATCCTGTAAAAAAAGTATAGGTACATGTAAATAAACTTGAAGTGTGTGTCTGTAATATCGAAATAACTGCCTTTTATTAAACTGAGGGAGTTATTTGCATGCTATAAAGGCATGAATAACCATTTTTTAAATTTTTGTCTGTCTATCTGTCTGTGTGTCTGTCCAGGCTAATTTTCGAAAAGGCTGAAACGATTGTAAAGAAACTTGACGAACAGATAGAGAGTAATGCCAGAAGTGATTTAGGCTATATTTATCCGTAAAGATTACAGAGTTTTTGATAAAATCTAACACTTTATAACATAAAAATTTGATGATTTTCATACATCTAAATGACGACACATTAATAGATCCAGGTGAAGTCGGGGGCCGCTAGAATTTCACTAAAACTTTTTATTCGATGTAGAGAATATAAGACGAGTTGAAGAACTATATTGACTTCAGAAACTTTCAAGTTTACAGCTAGCAAAATCTTTGAAATTCAAGTCTTACAGTAAAATTGAATTTGAGTCAGCAATCATTTTGCTACTTAGGAAAACAGAGTAAAGTCGACGCAATAAAACTTCGTTATGCAGTGAACGTCTCTACCAAATTAGAAAGATTTGCTGAATTCGCAATGCTGGTATGCGTTTTGGCGACATCAATTTCAAATATTTCACATATGCGCTACTGCTCTACCATAGGACGTCTGACTCAAATCTTTTCAAATCTTTTCTTTCTTAAACAACTTCCTTGTGGAATTGACTTAGGGACCTTCAAGAAAAGCGCCTACGCTTTTTAATAGGCTGACAACGCATCTGCAATTCCCCCGTTGTTGCAGTTTTTCATGGGCAGCGGTAGTCACTTATCATCAGGTGAGCCGAAAGTTTATTTGTCCCCTCTTATAAATAAAAATCTAATCAGTAGAATCATGAAACTATTATCTTTATTTACCATCATAATTTACTTCCAAAATTTTGTGGTTAATATTAAAGTTTATGATTTAGTTCACTACTTTTTTCTTAATATTTTGTTCTCATTTGTCCCCATCGCTCAGATTATGGGTCTGTTTGCCTCCGTATTGGAGCGGCAAGCCCGTGGATTGTAGTAATTTGACGTGTTTTTCTTTTAAAAATTATTCGATATAGGTAATTGTACATTAAACAATGATTTGTTAACATATCCATTACCACCTTTCTCATGGTTTCAACTATTCAAAAAAATCTCTATGCTTGGTAGTGTGATCGAAAATCCACATGCCGATATTAATATAGATAGAATTTGTGCGTATTGATTGATTATTCAGCTTTAGATTATTCAAAATTAATATCACAGTATTCGGTTTTAATCACTATTTCATCGATCATTACATATTTATAAATTATTAATCAAGCAAAAAAAAATATATAAAGAAAAATAAATGAATTTGCTCCAAGTCTGTAGTTGAATAAGTTGACAGTTATCTGAATTTTAAATCGGCCAGTCGAATATAAAAATATCGAATTAAAGAAACGCATTGTGAGATTTTTAAGCTATTTCTTTTAAAATCTGATTTTATATTTTAATATGTTCACTATTTACGCAGCATATCTCGGTATTTATGTAAAAAAAATAATAAGTTTTCTTTCTAAAGTAGTCCCACTTATTTAATTTACTATTATAAGCTATTGCTTTTTACTAACTCACACGATGGCATGTGGTGATGCAGTTCAAGATGCTCAACTGCACTGACTTAGCTTAAAAAAGCCTATTCACTCTTTTCTTGAATATACGCACATTATTACTTCTTCTTATTCTTCTTCTTTATCAGCCCATAAAATTCCACTGATAGGTACGAACATCTCCGGATGTAGAGTGGATTCGACTTAACCGTCAAGCTTTACAGGCCGATTAACAATCACAGTACAAGAAGTCTCGTTTGTTTAACACTGCTCCTCGCTGCCGGTCTGGATATTTGTACATTATTGTTGTACTATTTACAACATTCTATTGATATGTAGGAATTGCTTGGGTTGGTCTCCTGCCTATGTTTGCCCCGCCAGTGATCAGTGTACCCACGGTTTTGTTCTGTGTGTTTGAAACGTACATACTATATGTTTACATTATAATATTATATTGAGTCCACAGTAAATGATATTCAGGCAGGTAAATTTTTACCTCCGTTTCAAATTATTTAACAATAAACAGTTGCAGTTAAAGCAACGACAAAAGTGCCATTAATTTAAAACATTAAAGCAGTTTTTAATAACAATGACTCTATTATATTACAAATGAATGTATATTGCTATGCGAAGTATTTTCATCAGCTGGTATTATATTTCTAACATGAGCTTTTAGAAAACGGAATTTAACATTTTCTTAAAATTTTGAGCTAAGATTAATGCTGTAATGTATTCCTTTTTGACGAGCTTAACTTAATATAATAACCTCGATCTCAACAAGCTCATATTCATGAAAAATCTGCGAGGGATCCGGGACTTAACGAAGCAAGACTTCAAGTAAGGAGTATATTCAAGGCAAATTCATAAAACGTGACTTTTCGTATATGTTGTGTAAGTTGCTTAATGTGGTGCGGGCACGCAGAGAAAGTCGGTCATGTGAAAATGCTATAACTCGAGGTTGTAATATAGCAAATGGATAATTAAATGTAGTAACGCTCAGGAGAAAAAATTAGACGAGTGCATTTGTTTTCAAATTAGTGTTTTGTAGCACTAGACAATATATAACAATGTTTAAACATAAACAACATAAAAATACTTGGGAAGATATAAATAGAAACAACTTTATCCTCATAATTTTCCTTTTACTTAAACTTTATTACCGTGGTCATCATATTAATTTTTCAGGATTTTACCGTAATTTTGAAGATACGGTGAGGACAGCAATTTCGCACTATAAATGGAATAGTTTTATTTAAAATTAAATACAAAAATGCAATGATTAATATATTTTTAATTAATTCTTTAAAGAGCTTTTGTTCGATAAAACAACAATCTTACAAAAAACGTCCCTTCCCTTTCTTTACCTTCAAAACTTAGAAATCGAAAACTAGCCCACGTAAGCCACGTAGTCTTACTCAAAGGCTAAAACTGCATGCTCCGCCAAACGCTACTGAGAACTTGGCCTTAGAATAAGGCTTAAAGATATGTGGGCTTGAAGATAACTTGATTTTTTGACGCGATAAGCTACATACATTAATTCATTTCATACTTAATTCTATTCATTGGCGACGATGGTTAATCCCGTTTATTTTTTGACGAGTTCAAGGTATTAATTCGTCTGTATATATTTTTATGTACGTTAGAACTTAATTTTTTTGTTCATAAAACAATTTGTATATTTTTTGTTAAATAGGTTATAATAGGGTGAACCTGTGAAAAGAAAACTATCCCTATGGGTGAAAAAAAAAGATGAGGATTTTATTGTAACTATGCAGGCGGCATTCTAATTGTTACCTTGAACCATCTTCACTAAACACACATTCCTTAGAGCTTTAGACCACTCAAAAGGCTAAAAATACACTTTCAATAAAAATACGAATCGAGTTCAAAAATTAATATTTTCAATTCTTCGTTAATACATAAGCTTTGATGTGGAAATTATTTTTTATTTAATTTTTGAAGTCGGTTTTTACTTTTCATTTAATATTTTTATGATGTTCACAATGAGCCCACAGGAAGGGTTTAAATTTCCGCCTATAAATAATAAAATAATACCCGAAACGGCTCGTCGTTTTATTTTATTTTTTATTTAAGAGACCTAATTTAACAGGTGCATATCGATGAATGAACACATTGTGAGGAAGCCCGAACCTGAAAAAAATATTTTGAGGCTAACATACCTCAAAATATACTATATAATATATATCCCGCCAACACGTATTAAACAACGCGGCGGACTCTTACCCTGCTCTATAACTTCTAAAATTTGAGCCTGCTATCTTTGCGGATATTACAGGAGTCGCAGAAAGGAATAATAAATACGCCTGATTGTCAGTTGTTTCCTTTACTAATTTTCCAGCACGAAAAGCCCCTCAATCATTATTGCAATAAAAAAAAATCAAAAATCGTTTATTGCGTTTCAAAAGGTAGTAACAAACAAGTGGCAAGGGCCCCTGTACTGGGTTGGTAAAACCTGTGTTACGGGGTACCCCGCTCTTCCAACAGACAAATTTTAACAATTTGAAACATAGGATATTACATATTATATTAGTGCTTTAACAAGTAAATTTTAGATACTTAAGAAAAAATGAAAGTGTATGTATGTGTGTGTGTGTGTGTGTGCGCGTGCGCGCGCGCGCGCGTGTGTGTGTGTGTGTGTGTGTGTGCGCGTGCGTGTGTGTGTGTGTGTGTGTGTGTGTGTGTGTGTGTGTGTGCGTGTGTGTTTAGCAAATAAGCAGTTCTGTTTCTTCATAATTGAGGCTAAGCAGAGTTGTTGTTAACAAATTTTTCAATTTAACACAAGTGAGGGGATACATATTTAGCCTACTATTTAATTTATTATATAGATATTTTGATTTACAGACAAATTGTTTTTTCTTAACTTTGGTTTTACAATATGGAATATTGAAAACAGGTAGAATTCTACGTTTTAGTGTCTGAAGGGCAGTGTATGGTAAAGTGCTGTGGATTCGTATAACATCTTTAAATCTTTAAAATGTACATTTGGCGGGTTGTTAAGATTTTGTAAGATTTGTGTAGTTCGTGAGTTGAGAAACGGATTGGTTTAAAGAACATCACCTTCAGTAATGCTCTCTGAGCCCTTTCAAGAGTTATTAAATAGGACTTAGCTGCTCCACCCCATGCTGTAATGCAGTAGCTTAAGACAGATTGGGCTAGAGCTTTATACGTATATATAAGAATTTTATTATCTGCGACATGTCTGAGCCTTCTAAAAACCCACATAAGCTTTCTTATCTTGTCAATGGTACACTCAATTTGTTTGTTCCATATAAGATGCTGGTCGATAGTGATACCTAGATATTTGATAGTAGACGATCTAGCAATATCAACACATTGACAATTTTTCACCTGGTGTTGGGAGCAGCTATGAATTTTAAGAGCAAAGTCCGAGTATGGTAAGTTAGATTTTCGTATCACAAAAGGAACAAATTGGGTTTTTGATACATTAAGAGTTAATAGATGTGATCTTAAGTAATTTGATATATGTCGTAATCCTGATTCAGTCGTAATTCTAAGAGAATCCCAACTCTTTTCACTGAAAATCAGGGCGGTGTCATCCGCATATGTAAATATATCACAATTAGGAAGTTTGAGGCTACAGAGGTCATTCACATATATCAAAAACAATGTCGGTCCGAGCACACTGCCCTGTGGAACGCCGTAATTAATGGGAGATGACTGGCTGATAATGTCACCAAGTTTTAAATGTTGTAGGCGATTCGTTAGGTAGTCTGTGAATAGCTTATGGGGTGTCCCTCTTATGCCAATGTGATATAGCTTATCTAATAATATTGGAATTGAAACGGAGTCGAACGCCTTTGCAAGATCAAGGAAGACGCCGACACATTTACTGCCTGCATGGTGCTTACAGATAGTGTCGAAAAGTGCCAGAACTGCGTCTTCAGTGGACACGCCATTTCTGAAGCCAAATTGATTACTTGATAGCAGGCTGTTTTTGTAAAGGAATTTTTTAATGCGGTTATTAATAAGCTTTTCCAAAATTTTTGCCAGAACTGGAAGTACAGAGATAGGCCTATAATTTTCAATTTCATCTTTATTTCCACTTTTGTAGATGGGTGTTACAATAGCTTCTTTGAAAACAGAGGGGAAACAGCCTTTTTCGAAACAGAGGTTATACAGATGACAAAGGACAGGGATAAGATAACTTTTAGCCATTTTAATAAAAGCAGTAGGAATGTTATCCCACCCGGGGGCGGAGTCGTTAGATAAGTTACAGATGATTGTATTAATTTCTGCTGAATCTGTTGCTAAAAGAAAGAAAGAATTGAATGAAGAGGGACTATTAATGTTATTTATGCTTCGAATAGAATTATAGGACATAGGGGACGGTAATAAGTTTTCAGCGAGATGTTTACCTAAGTTAGAGAAGTAATTATTAGCACAATTTGCTGCTTCCAACGGTGTGGATTTAAGTGAGAGTAGATTATGTATATAGTCATTTTTATTAGTGTTTATGTTACATATAGATTTTATTGTTTTCCACAGTAATTTAGGATTTTTATTAGCTCTTGTTAAATTGTTTCTTTCGTGCATTATTTTAAGTTTTCGAACAAGTTTACTACAATAATTTCTATAACGTGTATAGGTTACTTTCAAGATTTCGTTATACGGATTCTTTTTTAATTTTAAATGAAGTTTGTCACGATTGCGAAGGCATCGTAAAACTCCTATGGTTATCCAGGGCTTGATATGTCTTTTTCTTGAAGGGACACTTTTTACAGTTTGGTTGTTTTTAATCGCAGTGGAGATTTTACAAACCAAAACCTGGGCAGCTTCAGAAGGGTCTGTTATTGTTAATATATCAGGTAAGTCCGCCTTAATGTCATTTAAAGTGGCATCAAAATTGATTGAAATTTTGGTTTTTAGAGCCAGATTACGTCGCAGAGGTTCAAACATCACGTCAAGAATGACTGTACTGTGGTCAGTGGTAGGGTTAGTAAGAACAAGTGATTTAGCAGGGTGAGACGTTTTCAGCATCATGTGATCATAGCTCATTTTATCACGAGTTGGGAGCCTATGAGCTGGGAGTATCCCATAATAAGCGAGTGATGTTAAATAGTTATGACAGTTTGGATCTTTGGAGTCGATTTTGATGTCGATGTTTATGTCACCCGTTATAATAATATTCGGATAGCAATTATATTGTATAAGAAGAGATTGAAGGGATGATACGAATTCGTCAGTATATCTAATAGATGGAGTGCGATAAATGCCGATTATGACAGTATCGTAAAGAGTTAAAACAAGGCAGGACGCGTTTGTAATATACGGTTCAAATACATTGATATTTAGATTCTTTTTTACATAAAAAACTACGCCATCACATTGGTTTAAGGTATTTTTTGTAAAGTGTGTGTTATAATTATCGTTTAGGTTAGGAATACTTTTTATTTTTAAGAGGTGACATTCAGTCATAACTAGTACGTCGCAATCGGTTTTAGTTGAGTGGAGCATAGCTTGAAAAATATCAAGATTTTTGTATATACTCCTTATGTTTTGGGTAAGAATGGTTAAGTGACTTTTTGTTGAGATGTGTAAATAACACTCTTCAGGCGTGCAAGTGACGGCCTGAGCTATACTAATATTGTCTATATCATTATATGGATGGGACAAATTATCCATGAAAATTAGGAAGTTAAAACTCAAATCGTTTTTATAATATCACACAATGGTTGTAGCTACCCCTACTACCTATCCAAACTGAACCTAGCAACAGTTCGAATGTGTAAGAATTATACAATCCAAATACTTTTATAATATGAAAATAAGTAAACCACTGTTATAAATATTACTTGATAAGTCAATTAATTACAATTGTTTAGCAAATGAAAATACTTATATAATATTCTTTACAAATCTCACAAATTCTAAATTAAAATAACTGAGAAAATTATCTATAATAATTAGCTCGAGTTACAAAACCGTTTTCAGTGCCTAGAAAACTGCAATGAAGTGGACGATTTGAATGACAAGCTCGTGGAAACTGTCCATGCGGTCGGAGCTAAGTTCTGCAAGACCCGCCGCAGAAGAACACAAAAACTCTCCGATCACACTCTTAATCTCATAGCTGTTAGACGGGAGATGAAGCTACATTCTTCAACAGATTTAATAGCATACAGGCAACTGAACAGACAGATCTCCAAATGCATGCGGCGGGACTTACGCAAATTCAATACAGCTCGTATTGGAGAAGCGATTGAGCGGAATCAAGGCTCCAAAGTCTTTGCCAGAGATCTGTCTGCCAGAAAGCGCCAACTGTCAAAGCTGAAGACAGACTGTGGCAGCATCGTTTCCGGGGCACCTGAGATTTTGAGTGAGATTGAGAGGTTCTATGGGCAGCTGTACACGTCATCGTTGGAGCCGCACGCAAGTGTGAGTAACGATCCAAGAGCGAGTCTTATCCGACATTATTCCGATGATATCCCGGACGTCAGTCTGAGCGAGATTAGAATGGCTCTCCAGCACCTTAAAAACGGCAAGGCCCCAGGCGAGGATGGAATTACAGCGGAGCTTCTGAAAGCGGATGAAAAACCGGTACTTGAAGTCCTTCAGAAGCTCTTTAATTCCGTCCTCCATGGTGGCATTACACCGGAGGCGTGGAGCAGAAGTGCGGTGGTCTTGTTCTTCAAGAAAGGCGACAACGCTCTCTTGAAGAACTACAGACCGATTTCCCTTCTGAGCCGTGTCTACGTGCTGTTTTCGAGAGTCATTACGAATCGTCTCGCGCGCAGACTTGACGACTTCCAGCCTCCCGAACAAGCCGGTTTCCGAAAAGGCTTTAGCACCATAGACCACATACATACCCTTCGGCAAATTGTACAGAAGTCCGAGGAGTACAATTTGCCACTATGTCTGGCGTACGTGGACTATGAGAAAGCCTTTGATTCCGTCGAAATTTGGGCGGTGCTGCAGTCCCTTCAGCGATGCCAAGTTGACTGTGTTGAAGTGCTTGTACAGTAGGGCTACGATGGCTATCCGAGTACAGAACCAGAGTACGAAACCTATCCAATTGCAGAGAGGTGTAAGACAGGGTGACGTCATATCCCCGAAACTCTTTACCGCTGCATTGGAAGATGTTTTCAAGCTTCTGGACTGGAAAGGATACGGTATCAACATCAATGGCGAGTACATCACTCACCTTCGATTTGCCGACGATATAGTCCTTATGGCAGAATCGCTGGAGGACCTAAGCACTATGCTCAATGACCTCAATAGTGTTTCCCAACGGATAGGTCTTAAGATGAACATGGACAAAACTAAGATCATGTTTAATGTCCATGTCTCACCTATGCCGGTAGTTGTTGGAAATACTAAGCTCGAAGTTGTTGACGAGTATGTTTACCTGGGACAAATAGTCCGACTAGGTAAGTCCAACTTCGACCGAGAGGTCAATCGACGGATTCAACTCGGTTGGGCAGCGTTCGGGAAATTACGGCACATCTTCTCGTCAGGTATACCTCAAAACTTGAAAACGAGACTGTACACCCAGTGCGTGTTGCCAGTGATGACATACGGAACTGAGACGTGGTCCTTCACTGCTGGCCGGATGAGGAAGCTCAAGGTCGCTCAGCGAGCTATGGAGAGGGCTATGCTCGGAGTTTCTCTGCGTGATAAACTCAGAAATGAGGATATCCGCAGTAGAACTAGAGTGACCGACATAGCCCAACGGATTAGTAAGCTGAAGTGGCAATGGGCCGGCCATATAGCTCGAAGAACCGACAACCGATGGGGAAGAAAGGTTCTCGAGTGGCAGCCTCGTACCGGCAGGCGAAGTGTAGGGCGTCCCCCCACTAGATGGAGTGACGACCTGGTAAGATATGCAGGAAGTCGATGGATGCAGGTGGCTCAGGACCGTGCTTTGTGGCATTCTTTGGGGGAGGCCTATGTTCAGCAGTGGACTTGTGAAGGGCTGTAATGGTGATGATGATGATGAATTATTATGACAATACAATGACTTATAATCTATTTTATATTTGTAATTAAAAAATAATATTATAAAACAAAACGATAATTACACAATTATTACTTAAATGACTCATAATAGGAATTATTTAACAATCACTGATAACACGATGTTGCCAAATTTCTGTAAAATATTAGAATTCATCATAATTTAACTGAATAATGTAAATAAAATTGTATTCTTAATTAAATATTTACTTAACATAATATACAATATTTTATTACATACAATATTAAAAACTATAATAATAACAAAAACTAGAAACTTAATTATCATATAATCCTACTCCCCGCGGTATCGTGCCAAGAACGCTGGCTGCGTATCCCCGCTGAATGGCTATACTTAGCCTTTGAGCGAGAAAAGAACCAACCCTCTTATCACCAGCAGCAACGACCAGCCGCGGATGGAGTTCCTTTAGGAACTTCACCGCACTTGGACCCCACGGACCGATAGTTTCTACAGCAAATGGCAAAAATATGTAGTCATTTCACCTCATCATCGTCATCTCTCAGGGACTCATATTTGCGCCTCTTACTCATTTCAGCTACCTCTGATGTCGCCCCGGCTCTAAACGAGGTACCCCTGAGATGAGAGGCCGGCAGAGTGTCTACGCAAGTAGCATTACACACCAGGGCTTTACCTCTCTCCCAAGGGACCAATGTCATACCGTCGGGTCCACTGCCATCATCTCTAAATATTCCACAAGGCTCTAAAACCGAGGAAACATTTATAGAGACAAGAGCCCTTTGGATGACATCGGTCAAAGAAAGTGTCGTGAAAACCTACCAGCACTTTTCTTACATGAAAGTCTATGGAGCCCAAACTTGTCGACACTGCTACCACAGGGGCACTCATGGGGTTGACAAATCGCCGCTCCTAGTCGAATTCCTACGGCAGTGCGCAAGCTTTCCCCATCAAATAATGTGCCAAGATTACTTGATGGTAAAGCGTGTAGCGTGTGACTAGATTCCTTTGTCGAAAAAGCTAGAAGGCGTCGTGGTCACTATGGAAATTATGAAACAAATCTTTCTGCACGCCCTGTACCAACGGAATATCCCACTGTTTTTGTTGCCAGTGGAACATTTTCATTGGGAGAGAGCGTTTGCCATGTCTGCCCTGCCTCCATAGCAAAGGACAGATCTACTTTATTATTTAAAATTATGTTACATAAGTCACTGACACTATGTACACAAGCAAGGAAAGCAGGCAATGCAACTTTTAAGATTATTATCCATATCTTTTAAAATATCCGAACATTTCCAGACTGGTAAGTACGTAAATCTAGGTACAAGGAGACAATATTTTAAATTGGTAATAGCAATGTGGGGGCTTAATTTATACAATTTATCAACGTGGTTTAAAAACTGATCAAATTTTAGTTTTAAACCAGGTTTAATACTATAGAAAAACAACGGGGCACCTAGCAGGTATGGTGATTCCGTACTGACAGTTTTTATTCCTGGAGAAACATGATTGAAATTTTGAATTACTTTAATTCAAAATTTCGTCTCTGTGAGAAGTAGATAGATTGTTGGAAAAAATATTTCACATTTATTGCTATTTGGTTCTAGACCAATATTTTTAAAATTTCGAAAAATAAGAGTAAGATCACTGAGAACGTCATCTGCTCTACCTCCCAGTGTACCGTCGTCCAGGTACCAGACATTCAGCTTGGATTTCAAATTTGAAATAATGGGTTGAATCCCCAAACTGAAAAGTGATGGGCCTAGTGGGTCACCCTGCTGAACACCGACAGCAGAATAGATAACATGGTTTTCGTACAACAAGTTAGTATTTTGACTAAACATTGCCAAACGTAATGATAAATTTCGGGGGTATTGTTAGCCACTTCTTTCAGCAAGGTTATCCTACCTTAAGTTAGAGTTAGAGTTAAAAGCATTCCTTAGGTCAACTTTCACACGAAAATATGCATCAGTTTGTAAAAATGTACGCACTGAATGTACCGCCGCCTCACAGCCACCTCTAGTGCCCAAGCCTAGTTGAGTAGCCTAAAATTTGCTCTTAAGGTTAGAGATTATATGCCTGCAAGCTGATTTTGAAGTTAAGCGTAAAAATATGGAACCAACGGCAATAGGATGGATACCGTTATCCTTTTTTTGAAGACAAATAATCTTGTACCATATAAGAATGCAATGAAATTAAGGATTAAAAAAAACAACAACATAAACACTCACGCCTGTCACCCAGAGGGGTAGGCAGAGACTACGGACTTCCATTTGGCGCGATCCTGACACACCTCTCTCGCCTCTTTTACATCCATATATCTACGCATACACGCTCGTCGGTTAAGGATACTCCTAATCTGACCCATTTTTAATGTATCGCCGATTTGGTCGATAAACCTTCGTCTAGGGCGTCCCTTCCCGACCCTGCCGTTCACTTCTGCAACATAAATTTGTTTTGTCACTCTTTCTTCATTCATTCTTTCTACATGACCAAACCACCGAAGCATTCCCTTCTTAATCCTGGTCACAACATCATCTTGCAAACCACATTCTTATCTTATTAAACAATTTCTCACCCTGTCATTCAGATTCAGCCCTAGCATACTCCTTAAGGACCGCATTTCTACAGCATTTATTCTACTCTCATGCTTCTTCTGCCACACCCAACTTTCACTACCATACATTAAAGTAGGGACTAACACAGCATTATGAATTGCCATACGTGCCTTAGTTGACACATTCTGACTCCTCATAATAGCGTGTAGAGCCCCATTCACTCTATTTCCTGCGTTCACTCGTCGTTCTATATCCTTGTCATATCTACCATCCCTGCTAAATAAACATCCCAAATATACAAACTCATCCACTTGCTCAATCAACTCCCCTTCTATTCTTATTTCACATAAAGTTTTACTTTCTTGTCTTTCAAAAACCATCACTTTCGTCTTACTTGCGTTCACTTTCATACCCCTTTCTTTCAATGACCAATTCATTAAAGTAACCATCATTTGCAACTCGGCCGCCGACGATGCAAATATGACTTGATCATCGGCGTACAAAAGGCATTTGACGGTTGACTCACCCATTCTCAACCCACATTCTTCAACTTTCAAAGTTTGCAAACAACTGTCCATAAATAGGTTAAACAGCCACGGGGAAGCCACACATCCCTGTCTGACACCTTTATGAATGCCAAACCAGTCCGAGTAGACCCCGTTAATCCTGACACAAGCACTAGAGTCCTTATAAAGAGACCTTAATGCCTGTATCAAGCCAGCGCTCAACCCAAATGAGTTCAGTGTTTGCCATAACACATTCCTGTCCACTCTGTCATAAGCCTTTTCCAAGTCCATGAACGCACACAAAACTTTCTGGTTTTTGGCCAAAAACTTCTCCGCTATCATGCGCATGGAAAAGACTTGATCCGTACACCCCATCCCCTTTCTAAATCCAGCTTGCACACAAGATTAACATTACCAGAAAGCATAAAGTTACATAATTTTGTAATGTCTTTAAGAAATACTCCGCCGGCGTCACCGGCAGAAAGCACTTACAAGATCTTTAAGATGTTGAGGCGTAAATCCGTCAATGTCGCCAGCAGAGCCATTCGAAAATGATATAATTGCTTCTAAAGTGTGATTTTCAGTAATTTGTAAAGGTTTTCAAGAGTTTCGATATTACGAGGAGCCAGGATGTCATTTTATAAGTCGCCCATCCATTACTTTCGACTCAACTACTTTTTTAAATCAAATTTAGGACGTGGTCGAGATAAATAGGTATTATTTGGGTAAACTAAATTTTGAAAAGATGTCTCTTTTAGTTGAGACGTAATTTAATTGTTTATAGTTTTACCAAAATGAAAATGGGAATACGCGAAAGTAAATAATTCTTGCCAACTATTTTCACTATTAGTGAAACTATTTTGCATAATGCATAACAATTCTTTAGCAAGCTGCATCCTCGCACTTCTAGGTATTCTTTTAACCATTGGTACATTACGATGATAATTGTAAATTTGCTCCGAAAAAAGGGAAAAATTTGTGTCCTTAGAGGAATTGCTAATAGAGTTATGAATTTCTAGGGTAAGCTGTGAAGCCGAAATACTTTTACTATGGCATCATTTATTATGTATATTTAATCCCCTTTTACCTTTAAACAGCCTACCGTCGGCACAATTTTGACACTGTAGGAAATCCGGCTGTGAATGTAGCGGAGCAGTGATAATCATTAAAAATCTAAACAGATCTCTACAGCAATCAAAAGACTTTATATTACATAGCTTCATATTGACTTGAAATGTGCTGTACCCCGCATCTTCCCTGAAACACAATCATATTACACATCACATTTAATCACAATAATATTACTCTTTTCTACGAATAGAATTAAAAGATTATTGTTCCTAAATAAAGTATCTTTGAAGCTTAAAAGATAATTCGCTTTTTCATTATTACACATAATTTATTAACAGAAGTTGATTTTAATGACATTTTATACATTAACTTTACTTTAGTAATACATCTTAAAATAATAAAACATCAACTAAACTTACCCTACCCGATCTTTTCAGCAGACTGCGACGACTTTTGCGACCTATAAAGTAATAATAAGCAAATGTTATATCGTATTTGGTAACTCATGAGAGGCGTTAATGAATACATTCTGTAGCATCATCCATCAACATATTACAAGTCTACTGATGAACACAGGCCTTCCCCAACGAATGCTACATAACATGGGCATAAGCTACCTGCATCCATCGTGTTAATAAAAAAATACTATCTACACACACATCTATATCATGATCATCCATCAACACATTATAAGGTCATTGTTGAATATGGATCCGCCCCACTGAATACCACATAACACGTTTATCACAACACAACTAGACAAGGGATAGCAATAAAGCTACAATTTAGGTTGAGAGTAAATGACGTCACATTAACACGTGCGACCTTTTAAGATAACCAGCCTCCTTTTAACTTTATCATCCAACATCAATTTACTTTGATACTTTTGCGCGGAACCCTAATTTTGTTTTTGAGTAATGTTACAATCTTATAAATATTAACAAATAATATTGACATTAATATTTATGCGATACTAACGTCACTTAATTGTTTTGCCCTCCCGGAATCCCTCTACTAACATTTAAAATTTATAGTATGGTATTAAAGTTCAAATTGAATTTTATTACGAATCTTTTGTATGGGAACATAGAAAAGTGTTGTTTTTAGACTTTTTCAGGCAATTTTTTAAATTTTTCTCTCCGTAAGAACCATCTTCGTACTTCAAGGAATATTATAAAAAAGAATTAGTGAAATCGGTTCAGCTGCTCTCGAGATTTGCGCTTAGCAACACATTCAGCTATTCATTTTTATATTATAGAAAATATACATATACAATATCACCGGGAACTCGGCGATGAAAGAAAACATTTTTTTATATAAGAAGAGGTAAAGGAGCAATGTGGATCAACCGAAGGTAATTGATTACCGCCGCTTTTTTACATGGGGAATTGCCTACGCATACCCGCCTCGCGGGGCAAGGACGGGTTATGTCGGACTCGCACCGACTAAAACCCCATGGTGTTCCACCTTCGTCGCATATTGGCAGGGAAACAGGAACGCTTTCGCATACATCCGCGACCCCACCAGCGCTGGCCGCCCCATGGTGGCCTCTCCTCGGGAGAGGACTACTCCTCCCTCATCTCCTACGGACGTCCCCGTATCGTGCCGTACCGCGCGAAAGCCATGGGGCCAGGAAATACTAGCACTCAGAAGCACCAGCCTTTCTGACCCCAGCGGCGGATCTGGTCTATGGCTCCGCCGCCAGCCAAGATTCAGCTGCGGTGGGTAGGGAGAGCGGTGCCTCACAATACCAACACTCCTCTCCCCCCGCAGCCCCACTACCACCACATCAATTAACTGTGCGGCCCCGTTAGAGTCGCGGAGGATAGGGCGAGTGACGCATCGCCATACCAACGACTCCACTGCGGTAGGGGGAGAAGGCACCCATCTCGCCGCAGCCCATCGACACACATCCGAAGTGGTCTCGCCAAGCCCACTCGGAGTGGCTACCTCGGGCCGGCCCTACACTACGGGCCAGCCAAGGGGTTCCTTTTCGTTTACCGCGGGTAACCAAGCCACGACTACTAAGCCTCCCGGCCACGACAATCTATGAAGGAATTGCAAGTGCGTTGCCGGCCTTTGAAAAATTCCTCACATAGCGAAGAACCTAATAAGAAGAATAAAATAATTTAGAGAAATGTGAAGTCTGCTAACATCCACTGGAGAAGCGTGGCGTGTGAATCGCTCTATTTGTCTTCTAGCCTAAAATGGCATAACGCACTGACTTAGCTTAATACTAAGTCAGTGCGTTATGCCGTTAACTAACATTAACTAACTAATTGTAGTATTACTAACCCACATATGGATTTTAATTATCTGAAATAAAGAATTTATTATTATATTATTATTATTAATACAAACCTAATTATAAAACAAGAACAACCGTTAATGCATGTTATGTGTTAGATATAATATAGATACACTATTATGGTTGTAGCACTAATGGCTTGGCTCGACCTGGGAACGACCACACTCTCACAGAATAATAAGGCTTTAAAAAGAAATATGCATACCAGTGTTATATAATTATTTTATGGCTTTTAATAAAAATTAACTTCATATCATGAAGAAAGGTAAACATATTTTAAAAAAAATCACATTGATCAATAGTGTCTTGAGATTAATTTTGTTCTATTACTAACCAAACCAATTGGAGTGAAAATTACAATAACTATGCAAATTGCCGTGCAGTAGCGGCAAAATCTACTTTATTAGGCCGTGGGTGTCAGGATAGGCGCAGAGCGAAATGAAACAGGAGATGAGCAACAGCCTGATAACAACTTTAAATTAATAAAACAGCCAACTAAAGTCTAAAATATTAATAATTTTCATATTAATATTCATATATGGAATGTTATATAATTATTATATAATATTCATGTTATATTATTCCTCAAAGGTGGCAATGCATCTTCATTTTGATTCTAAATCGAGGATACATGTTTATGTCTATGGGCCACAGCATCTACTTACCATCAGGTTGAATGTGTGCTCATTTTTCAACCTTAATCTATACAAATAAATAAAATTGAAGTCTGTTTGTAATGTCAATAAAAACTTTTTATTAAATACATTTGAAAGTAAATACGGTACTTATAACTTATAATACAATTTTTAAAAGTTTTATCTATCTGTCTGTCTGTCCGTCTGTATGTCTTTTTGTCTGTTTGTTTCGGCTAATCTCCGAAACGGCTGGACCGATTTTGACGGTACTTTCACTGGCAGATAGCTGATGTCATAAGGAGTAATGTAGACTGCTTTTATTTTAGAAAAATAATTAAGGTTCCGCGCAAAAAAATTAACACCCTAACACGCGAACGAAGTCATGGGGAACAACTAGTCTCTAATAAAGTGCGTGAGTGTCGTGGAACATTCGGTTGGAACGAAGTTCCTTGCGTAGTATATTATTATTGATAAACGTAGGTATTATATTATTGATTAACAAATAAAAATAAGTGAATTACTAGCGTCTATTAAAATGAAGCGTCATTTGAAATAAAATAATATTTCTTTCATGGCAAGATAAGAAAAAGTACGAGGGAGATGGATATTATTCCATCTCACTTCCTTATTTCGCCGCCAAGGCCGTCTACACTGTGACACAAGGGGTGGTGACGAAATAATCTTACACTTTTTGTCGCCTAGCTCCCATCCGCCAAAGCTGTGCCGTCCGATAAGGAACTTCGTTCCAAAAAGTGTTTTCTCTATGTTCTACGAGAAAGGCCTATGTTTAGACAGAGGACTTTAATAACCTGTAACGAATAATGAAAAAGAAATATATTACATATTCGCCACAATACATTTTGTATTTTTTAACCTTACGTCTATTTCTTTTCTTTTCTGTTTTATCTCTCAAACAGTCATGTCTCACAAATAACATATACATATATTATTTGTGAGACGTCCTCATTCTGTATATTTTTATCTAAAAAAGCCTGTACTATTCCACGGCAATCTCGTTATTGCGTAACAACCTTCTTTAACTCAAAGGTAAATCCAACGAATGTTTGTGGTAGCTTCATCCTTATTTATGTTACGGTTAACATTTAGTATATAAAATTAAACTAACATAAGCCAACTTAACATAGATTTAGTCTTATTAGTAGGCTAACGTTTGTTATAATGTTCATTAGTTCAATGTAGAATCAAACCAACAGAAAGGTAGACGGAGTGCTATCATTTCAAGTGATGCCGATGCTCTATTTCTTGTCACCCACAAACGTACAAATCTTTCTACTTTCGTTATTTGTCATGTAAGACTGTAAAAGTGCACTGCAAGATGCAAATTAATTTTGATGCATACTATGTGTACGTGAGTGCGTATTCTTTTAATAATTTTAACAAGGTTTTGGCTTGGTTATAGCGTGATTTGAAGTGTAGGCAGTGGTCCAAAAATTTTGCTTAAAATCAATAGGCATGAATATTTTTAAAACATCTTATAAATGATATAAAACAGCCACACCTGAAGGTAGTCACCCCTGAGGATTAAGACGGAATGCCCCGTTTTGAGTAAAAAGGGTCTCCGGTTCTCTACACTCTGTCTGTCCGGTTCTCTACAATCTGTGAGAGCATGGTCCTTTCGCTCTACATAATATAGCTGTATCTTGGACTACTACTCTACCACGTATAAAAAAACCTTAACAGGAAATATGTGTATATATATATATTTTTTTTTGTACACATAATAAAAATAGATTTCTTGATCATGTTAAGTTAAAGTTAAATACCAATAGAAATATTTTAAAATTTTTTAAATATTTTATTTGTTTAATTATTTAAATTTTATAGAACATTACAATAGTATAGTATAGTCAAAGGGCGGATTTAATGTTAAAAGAATTCTCTAGCAGTCAACCTTAAGGCAGTGATAATATGAAGGCGATTAAAAAAACTCCTTCAAGATTATTTTTAATAAGTATAATAATATTTAGACTTGTTTGATTATTCCCAAAATTAGTTTTAAATAGTATTAAATAGTTAATAGTAATATGTACCTATACCATTTACAACATATTACAACTATTCTAACCTTATTTAATAAAATAAATACTATTATATAAGTGAACATTTTTAAGACCGTTTATCGTTCGATCCGATTGAATAATAAATTGTACATTCTTTTACCCAGTATTATAAATAATGTTATGTGTTTTGCCTTTATTTCCTTTATTACCTACTATTACAATAAATTTAAATTTGTCAAATGCATTTGTCTACACTCGCCATATAAAATACCATACCACTCTACTATGCCAATATTTTATGAAAGTTTAATAAAATAGCCTTAAAGTGGTCAAGAGTTTTCAAGGCTCTACTATAAAATTCTTTTGGCTCTCCGCAAACTAGCTACCACGCGCGCCAAACATAATAAATTATATTTGAGTGCCATTTTAGCCTTTGTGTCCCGGTCACGTAGTTACCCTTATTATAAACTAAAAATTTCTTAAAAGTAGAAAATGATATAACGAATAATTGTGTTTATCCTCTCGTCTGTCGCGTACATATCACATACGAAACTAAAATAAAACGTGTGTGTCTTAGCAATTCCAATGAATTGATTCTGTTACTCGGTAACAATGTAACTAAAGTGGTTGCTTGTATGTTAAAGAGCATAAATACGGACATAATCGTATTCCTTATCGACTTTACGAGAGCAAAAGACAAGAGGATGCTGCCCTCATTCTAAATGACCTAAATGAATGCTAATACCGTGACACGAGACTGTTTTACGATTGTCTCAGTATTCAAGGAAAGTCCAAGAAAATTTCTTGTAACCTATTATATTGACAACGTTCTTTTATTTACTTCTGTTATTGTCGTTTTTGTATCTTTATATACAGCGTCCTCTAGTTGCGGTGTGCTAATATCCAGTCGAAAAATAAACCAGGAGATTGGCAGCAGCGTCTTCAGAATAACAACTAAAAACCGGCCAAGTGCGAGTCGGACTCGCGCACCGAGGGTTTCAAACAAATCCGTAGGTATATAAGTTTAAAATTATTAAAAATATTTTTATTATATGATGTAACTAAAAATTTATACTTTCCGCAATTTTTTCTTCCGTTTTTTCCTTTAGAGGTACGGAAACCTAAAAATAAAAAAAAACTGCGGTTGCCAACCCGCCTACCAAGCGTGGTAACTATGGCATTTATTCCACCGACGATCTATGGGTGAGGTTTATTACTATTACTTGTTCTTTGCAGCTGTCGACTTTTCATAGGCTATAATGGTAACGATATGTAGCTCTAGCTGGTAGAAATTGCTACAGAGCATCGGTTTCATCAGGAATGGGTAGTATAAACTGAAAAAAGACTACACTCGTCACTACATACCTATAATAAAACTGTAGGAAAGTCGTGTCTGTAATTCTAATATTTTCTGGAAAATACAATTTCAGGGGACTAAAGAAAGGGCACCGAAGCCAAATTAGTGGTTTTTACAAATTTGTCTGTCTGTCTGTGTATTACTACAACAAAACCCGCTTACCACCGGCATTAAGATGATATGTCTAGGACACATCGGTTAGCGAGTCCAAGTTAACCTCAGTCTCGGACGCTGTGAAGCAATCTACACGCCAATATAATAATTCTTTTCAAGTCCCATTTCTTTCAATATAATGCTTTTACATATTTGAGACCTTCCACATATTTGCTTTATTCCATAGACCATACTATTAAATGTCTTATACATATGGGACTTCAATTAATAACTCTGCTATCATAATGCTTATGCATCATAGAGACCTTCTATATTAATGCTTCAGTTCCATAGACCTTACTATCATAAGTCCCTAATATAGGACTAGTCATTGGTGCAACAGTACTATTAGCAGTCGGTCACCCATATATATGTACAGCCTTGGGTATGTGTCTCCGACAATGCCATTCTTATTCACATGATGGTAAGTGTATATCTATCCTGTATATCTATCCTCAATTAAGAATCAAAACGCAGATGCGTTGTCCTGAGAATTAAGATGAGAATGGTTCGTTACCAGTAAAAAGTGTTTTCTGTTCTTGTAACAACCATACGAAATAATTGTATCCACTAGAGTTGCTGCCGCCGAACAGTGTTTTAGTTTGGTAGGTTGTGATTATAATTAATGTGTTTATGTATGCTTAGACTTGGAAATCAAAAAATTGAAAAAAAATTATATGTATTTCACGCTTTTATTCTGTACTAGCTTTATACCCGCGGCTTCGCTCGCGTTGGCTTCAATTTAGAAATATCATTAATACTCCAATTAAAGTTAAAATTTCATAAATGTAGTTCTATTCGCGATGAACATGTGATAGGAACTATATTCGTGAACGGGAGTAGAAATATATAGAAGAAGGGCAGCAGGGTCTTTCTTATTACAGCTCAAAATAATAAAAGGATGCAGTTGACAACAACGGCTAATATACAATTTATTTCGTAATCTATGTAGGGAATCGAAATGATGAACGGGAGTAGAAATATATTAGAAATGTAGAGGCGGCGAAATAGAAACCAATACCTAACATCGTCTCGTGGGTGTCGTAAGAGGCGACAGAAGGGAAACTGAAACAGGAGATGGATGGCAACATCTTCCTGATAACAGTGCATATTGTGACGCGGCATAATTATTATTAATAAATAATGAATAAATTTAAAATAAAGACATTTTGCAATGTCTTTGACATTTTATTTTAAACAATTTTAATGCAATAATAAGCATGAAGTTCAAATATATTCATTTGGAATAATGAAAATTATAGTATAGTAAACGCATAAAATTGTCTTTAAAAATCTTTAAATTTATTAAAATTCTGTTTGAAATATTCAAAATGTATTAAATAACACAAGTACAAGAGTAATTGTAAAGTAATTGAAGAAATGGATCAAAAATTTGATGAGAGTGTTCATGTATTACTCAAAATTTTTTTTTGAAGTACATCAGGGTGTTCTTGTATTACTCGGATAAATTTCTAAGTTAATGAGGGTGTTTATGCTTTATATTAGCATTATGCATGCTATTAAAACATTAACCCTTTTTTAAATTTTTTTCTGTCTGTTTATACGGGCTAATCTTCGGAATCGCTGAACCTATCGAATGAAACTTCACGAACAGATAGATAGCAATTCCAAGGAGTGATCTAGGCTGTATTTTCTCCGATAACATGGCAATATTTTTTTGAGAAAAAAAGATATTTTTGAAAATAAATTTTCTGGCTTTACCCGGATTTCGAACCCGCTGGCACCAATGAAATTGTTCATGGTAATTTTAGGTGCTGATTTACCACGTGCTCGGCGGTGAAGAAAAGCATCGTGAGGAAACCTGCATGTCTGAGAAATAAGAAAAAAAATATTTCGGCAGCGCGACGTATATTTCCTTGCCCTAAAACCCTCTCAGAAATAAGATGAGACCTACGCCCAGCAGTGGGACATATACCTAGTCAGGTCATAAATTCTGTCATATGTTTAATATAAAATAATTGAAACAAGTTTATTCATTATGTAACCATCTATATACCAAAATAAACTTAACAAAACATAGATTCTTATGACACTAAAGTTTATTCAAAATGACCTCCGTGATTTTGAATACAGGCCTTCAATCTGCGCGGCCAGTCGTCTATCGCAGCACGAACGAGGTCCATGTCAATATCGGCGGCTGCCTTAATCAAGGATGTCTTGAGTGACTCCAAATTGGGATGAGGCTTTGAGCACGCCTTTTCCTCCAAGTGTTGTCATATCTTGTAATCTAACGGATTCAAATCTGGACTGGAGGAGGGCCAGTCTTCGTGCCGGATGAAGTCAATTTCACGCGCCGCCAGCCAGTCTTGTGTGCTCTTCGCTCTATGAGCTGGCGCCGAATCTTGTTGGAATACCCAGTGCCTGTTATTGAACATGGCATGAGAAACAGATTCCACAAGGTTCGTCAGGACTGTATTTTGATACACAATTGCATTCGTTTTTACACCTTTCTCACAAAAATGTACCTCTGTTAAGCCCCAATAAGAAACTCCCAACCATACCATGAGCGAGGATGGAAAATGACCTCGTTGGACACGCGGAATACGGTTGCTCGCTTCTTCACTACTGTGTACGTACACCTTATCATTATTTTTGTTGTAGCTCTCTTCTACGGCAAAAATTTTTTCATCCGAAAAAATAATTTCCCGATAGTTTTTTCCCGCGTACCGCTTCAACAAAGCGCGGCATCTCTTCAGTCTCAGGTCCATTAGACGAGCATTCAAACGATGTCCTGTTTTTCTTCGATATGCCCGAAGCCCTAAGTCTTTATTTAACACCCTTTTCACCGTGGTTCTGCTTAACCCCATCTGAAGGGCCAACAGCTTCTGCTTACGTTTGGGATTTCTTTGAATTCGCGCCTTCACAGCTTTTATCACTGCTGGAGTCCTAACAGACCGAGGGCGATCACTTCTTGACCTGTCAGCTACACTAGAGTCTTCATTGTATTGTTTGATGGTACGATAAACGAATCTTCTGGTTATATTCAAATTTTTCAGTATGTCAAAAATTTTAATTGGCGCGTAACCGCAACGATGCAACGCAATAACTGCGACACGGTCTTCTTTAAGCGTCCACTCCATATTTAAAAATGAGTAAAATTTTAAAAAGTATACTCGAACAGTTTTATTTTCATGAACAATTCGAAATTCGAATTAAATAAACTTTTTGTGGCCAGCATTCTAAAAGAAAAGTTTTTACTGTGTGACAATACTTATGACCTGACTAGGTATAGGCTGTACTTTAACTTTTTTAACGTTTGTCTTAAATCTAAATAGCGCCACAATAATAGATTCTGCCCAGCTACTACAGAGCGTGTCGCTAGTCTTATATAATTGAGTTTGTCATGTCAGTATTTTTCACAAAGACATCTAGTTGGACTAGACCACGTAAGACATAGAAAGAAATTAAGAAATGAAATCATCATGAAATGATAACGATTTCATTTCAAGTCTTAGAAATCATGAACCTATTTGATTTTTCAAAAATTATGTAAAGAAAACACGAAACATGTGAATGTGCGACTGCGATTGGAAGAATATCGCTAAACTGAAGTGATAATAATAAGCTGGGCTAAAATTGTTTTTTTTTTTATAGGAGAGGGGGTAAATGAGCATGCGGCTCACCTGATGGTGACTACCGGCGCCCATGAACAACTGCAACACCAAGGGAACCAGGGGAATTGCAGATGCGTTGCCGGCCTTTTAAAAAGGAGTAGGCTCTATTCTTGAAGGTCCCTAAGTCGTATCAGTCCGGAAAAGTAATCGATTCCACAATGAAGTCGTGCGAGGAAGAAAACATCTTCTAAATCGCACAATGGTAGACTGCCAATCATCCAGATGGTGTGGAAGGTATCGGGAATTTAGCCGCGATGTGCGTTCGTGAAATTTGGCGGCTGGGATTAATCCATACAATTCCTCAGAGCACTCCCCGTGGTAAATGCAAAATAAAATGCTAAGGGATGCAACATCCAATAAATCGAGCTGATTGTAAAGGACTCGGTCGTCGACGATTCGAGCCGCTCTGCGCTGGATGCGGTCAAGTGGAAGGAGCTGGCACTGGGGTGCCCCAGCCCAGAGATGGGAACAGTATTCCATGTGAGGCCGAACCTGCGCCTTGTAAAGTTGCAAACGGTGTGCCCGCATGAAATACTGTCCCGCTCTGCTAAGCACGCCAAGCTTTTTAGGGGCCAATTTGGCCTTCTCTTCCAAGTGACCACGAAACTATACGTCACTCGATATACCGACGCCGAGGATTCCGATACTGGCTGAGGCAACAAAAGGAGTGCCTTGAAACTGAGGAGATACGAGAAAGGGGTTCCTTTTAGCGGTAAACGCGCAAACTTGTGTCTTCAGAGGATTAAACTGGACTAGATTTAGTCGCCCCCAATCCGAGACTTTGTTCAGCAAAGACTCGACTTCAGACACAAGTTTGTTCCGGTACTCGGCGACGTTTTCCCGAGAAATATTGGCACGGCCGGTGTATAGAGCATCACCAGTGCTGTCATCCGCATAGCAATGAATGCTACCGGTTTGCAACATATCATTGATATGCAGAAGAAACAGCGTTGGTGATAGCACACAGCCTTGTGGAACACCAGCGTTAATAGGCTTGTAGCCGGAGCATGCACCATCTACAACGACCTTGATGCTTCAATCTGCAAGAAAACTGGTGATCCCATTGCACAATTTCCCGGGAAGCCCATAAGAAGGGAGCTTCGAAAGAAGCGCTTTGTGCCAAACCCGATCAAAAGCCTTTGCAATGTCCAAACTAACGGACAATGCCTCCCCCTTGGACTCTACTGCCTCCGCCCATCTATGAGTCAAGTAGACCAGAAGATCACCAGCTGATCGACCCCGGCGAAAACCGTATTGGCGGTCACTAATCAGCTGGTGATCCTCAAGGTACCGCATGAGGTGGCAGTTTATAACGGCTTCCATTATTTTGAAGAACAAGGGGGTGATAGCAATAGGCCTGTAGTGGGACGGGTTTGAGCGGTCACCTTTTTTAGGGATCGGAAGGACAAAAGCTGTCTTCCATGATTTCAGGACTACGCTTAGGAAGTAGGAGTACCAGAAAAGACGCGTTAGAACCCGTGCCAACTCCGGAGCACAAGTCCTCAGCACAATTGGGGGGATTCCGTTAGGTCCACTCGACTTGTGGATGTCCAGGGAGAGAAGTGCTTTGTGAACCGAGCGCTGTGAGAACCGCACACGCGGCGTGGAGCACTCACACCGCGGGATAATCGGCGGTGTGTTCCCCCCGTCATCAAGAGTCGAGTTGGACGCAAAAAGGGAGCCTAAAAGGTCGGCTTTCTCTTTTGCAGCGTGGGCCTGTGAGTCGTCCTCCCTGTGCAGAGATGGTAGTGAAGGCTTACAGAAATTCCCTTGGACAGCCTTGGCGAAAGACTAGAATGCATGGGTTCCCGAAGAAAGGCGAACTAGTTTCTCGCCAATTCTGCCTATGTGCTCTGACTTTGCCCTGGCATTAACTCTTTTGAAAGACCTGGAGGCGAAGTTATACTTCTTTTTAAGCATGCTGGTGTTTACATCCCGAGTCGCCGGAGCCGCAGCCCAGGCTTAATAACACTCCTGCTTACTGCGTAATGCAGTCTTACAGGAGCGACTAAACCAAGGCTGAGATCTGCCTCCGATGGGTACCACAGATGATGGAATAAATAGTTTCATTCCCTGTAGCACCACATCAGAAACAGAGTCAGCAACAGCGCTAGGATCATCCGGCGAGAAGCAATCTGTCTGAATGAGAGGTCAGCAGAAGGTCCAACAGGGAAGTTGTATGATTCTCCACATCTGGAATCCGCGTAAGCGAAGTAACCAGTTGTGTTAGACCATGTGCCAAGGCAAAGTCATAGATCTACCCGCATGACCGGTTGAACGGGAACCAAGCCATTCAACGCGGTGGGCGTTAAAATCACGATCACAATAAGATCACGAGTATCACGATCTCTGCAGTTTGGTTCTGTTGTAGCACGGAGTCTGCAGCCACTTGGACGTGGTCGATGAGTCGGTCTGTTTCGGCATTACCGCTATGGGACCTATAGAGGCACCCGTAGACGCGCGAATGGTCGTTGCTGTCTACGCGTAGGCAAAGAATGGACAGGTCCTTACCTTCAAGACTGCCGAGGCGTCGAGAAAAGATGTCCTCTCTGACGTATACGCAAACTCCAGCCCGAGGCAAAAACTTTCAGTTTGCCCCGAGCAGTTATTGTTTTCAGCGCTCCCCCCCCCCCCCAGAATACGCGGGGCAGCCAGAGCACCCACGCTCAGGAGTGGAGTAACATGGTCGTGGATGCTCAGCGAGTGATTCTCCAGGGGTGCTGATACCCTCCTGTGGTAGTTTCTGATGTAATTCCGCTACCATATTGATGGGGGGGGGGGGATTGGGCATCCGGCCACCTGCCCTCACCGGACTAAACGCAGAAGCAGATCTTCTACTTCACGCCAGTATCCTGTGAGGTCGTAGTACCAACCCGGCTCGAGCCGGCCGATACGTGCAACAGCAAAAGCTGCCACGTGGCTCTACCACCGTTAAATGATAATAAAATAAAATAAAATATTATTTTCGACGTCAGAATATAAAATTCCGTTCGTCAAATGACTTTTTCTATTCTAGTACTGTGTCAAAATCAGATCTATACGATTGCACTGCTTAATTTCTTGGATATAACAAATGTTAAGAATAAATACATATATCTTATAAACCCTGTGGCGACTAACACCACCGGTGTTCCTCAGGGGTCCGTTCTCTCCGCAACTCTCTGCTCTGCTGCATACTATTGATCTGCTTATGCCCGGTATCTAAGACCTCGCGCTAGTGGGGATCAAATCCATTCCGAAAGAGAATCTATGACAGAGCGTGTGAATCTCACACTACAGGCAGTCTCCGAATGGGCAATGCAACTCTTGTGAAATTCAATGCCTCACTTTTCAGTGCCTCACAGTCACCTGTACTAATGGGTGTCCCTCAGGGCTCAATTCTCTGCCCATTCCTGTTTCTGGTGTATATTAATGACTTACCTCACCTTGTAGGGGATAGTCATGATAGAGTATTATTTGCTGATGATACTTACCTGATTTTTAAACTTAAAGGTCAATCATTTAAATGTGACGAAGTAAATAATGCTATATCAAAATTAGTGCATTAGTTTAACATTAATAATCTGCATTTGAACGGAAATAAAACTAATTGTGTTAAATTTACAACAACGAATGTCAAAAATCTGAATACCAATGTGTTTTTAAATGGGGAGGAATTGAGCCCTGTTGTATCCACTGTTTTTCTTAGCATCACTCTCGACGCAAAGCTTCAATGGGGCCTCCATATATCCAAATTAGCAAGCAGACTAAGTCTGCTGTTTTGCAGCCTATGCTATAAAAAAGATTAGAGGTCTCACTAATGTCGAGACAGCTAGATTAGTTTATTTCAGTTATTTCCATATCATAATGTCTTATGGGATTTTGCTATGGAGAAATGCGGCTGATTCAGAAACTATTTTTGTTTTACAGAAGATGGTCATTAGAGCTATTTACAATCTATAATTTAAAATTTAAAATTTTGTACAGCCGACTTCAATATAAGCGACTTCAATATAATTTATTTAAGAATAACTCAATAACCATTGGTCTGACCTTGATCAAATTCATTTGGGACCACACGAGAACTATTTGCTTTCATATAAAAAAAGAATCATCGAAATCGATTCACCCAGTACAAAGTTATGAGGTAACACACATAAAAAAAACATACAGTCGAATTGAGTACCGTCTCCTTTTTGGAAGTCGGCAGAAAACCGAGAGAGTCTTATTAGAGATAAATTTAAAGAAATAAATATATTAACCTTGTCCTCTCAGTATATTTACGAGTATTTTATGTATGTCCACCATAACAAAGATAGTTTTAGTAAAAAAAGTGATATACATTCTGTAAACACTAGGAACAAACTCAAGCAAGTGATGCCAGTTTCTCGACTCCACAGAGTCAGTAATTCATTCTTGGGGCAATGTATACGCTATTACAACAAGGTCCCGGAAAATGTACAGGTTCTCTCTATTACCAAGTTTAAATGTTTTATTAAGCTGAAATTGTATAAAAAGGGTTATGTTACGGCCTACGGCCAATCAAATCCTCTGGGGCCCATTCAACGAACAGACGTAGGTCGGGCCTCAATATGGCCGCGCGGAATATCTCTAATTACAATAAACAATAAGAGGGAGCGTTCTATACTACTGCCATTCAACAGGGAGAATATTAAACGGAGCTTACTTACCTATATCCAAGGCGACTGGTCCCTCAGGATTCGGTCAGGTCGCATTTAGTTGTGTGGTGCAAGGGAAATAAGGTGCTGTGATGTGTATCTGGGTGTGACTGGTGGTGATTAACCTTATTAGATCTTTGCCGTCAACAGCAGCCTGGACGTCAGCACCGCTCCAAATTGAGGTAATCTTCCGCGGCGCTGCCCACAGTCACTTTCTTCGTTCGTCACGATGACAGTCCATTAACTCTATCGTACGAATAACTAACTTACAGAAGCCACTAACTCTCGTTTGTTATAAAGCTTAACAAACAAAACGAACACGGAGTGTCCTGATCAAAGGTCACTACCGTTTCGCGTGGCAACAGTTATTTCTAGAATATCAAAAGCCGCACTAGCTAATATTGTCGAATGCACTTATACAGATTCTGAGTCGGACCCAATAAGTCCCGGGAAAGGCTATAAAACAAGGAATGCGCGTTACAAATCCTAGACAGTATATTTACTAGACGCCTAAACTATTCCGCGGTTTCCGCACAAAAATTGACAGCGTGCTGATGTTAGCACAGCTGGCAGACGACTCCTATTTGACGGCGCGCGTTCTACGCACGACCGAACGTCAAACCGGTATCGCCGAGCCGCGCGCCCTGTGACGTCAATCCCGAAGTCAGCGATCGGGCGTAAACAGGTTATTATAGTATAAATGAATACATGGTTGATAATAACCCCTGGGAATGAGGTGATCGCTTCCAAACAGTTTCTAAAATAAATTTTGTAAATAGTTCGTAATCATTTATATTGTAAAATTTATTTTAAAAAAAAGTCCCGCTGGATTTCTTGCTGGTTCTTTCCAGGACAGAGCGTTTTTTTTTCGAACCAGTGGTAAACTAAAAAATTACTTTCAATAAGAATTACACATATAATGTATATTGAATAAAAAATTATTCTATCCTATTATATTCTATTCCTCCAAAACACTTAAATTCACCGCAAAAAGGAGCCAGCTCACCTTGGCTCCTTCTTTCCGAAATGTATCACTGGAATATATCGACCGCCTTCAGTTGTTGAGGTCGATATATCCTCAAATATGAACTTCTGGCGGTTCATTGAGTCCAAGGCCAAAGCAGCTGCAAGGAAGCTAGAAGTCCTAGCAAAGGTGCTGCGATACTTCATGTCCGGACAGCTGTCCGGACGTGAAGTACCGCCGAAGCTGTTAAAGCGCAAGTCCTGGAACTGCAAAATGCCACCTAGCAGCTTTGGACTCATTAGGAAGACGTGCTAAGAGGCTTATTGGTGACCCAAATGTTAAAACCAATCTGACCTGCCTCGTACACAGGCGCATAGTAGCCAGCCTTTTGGTTTTCTACAAGATGCATTTCGGAGGGTGTGTGCAGGAATTGCATAATTTTATTCCTCTCTCTCTCCCTTCCACCATCAGACAACTAGACGTTCAGCCAGTGACCACACTTTCGTTGTTGACTTACCAAGCATTCGAACCAAACTGTTTGTTGTTTCATCATACGTACAGCACAGGAGTGGAATAATTTAATAACTTTGTCTTAAGCAGACTTTTAAATACTACACGACTAGAAAAACTTCCATCTTCGCCTGCTATTACATAGATTAGTCCAAAGCGTTCAACCTTGTATCTGGTTAAATAATGTTGCAGAAATTACAATGTACGCTCTGAAATAATAAGCCTATTTATATATTGGTGCGACAGTCAAGAAAACTGCGATAGCATTTCGAAGTATAAGATTGGATTGCAAGGGTATACATATACAGCACCGAAATAGGTATATATACACAAAATATTAAATAACTATTGATTTCCTCAAATTCTTGTTAAAATAAAGCACAAAACTAGACGATTTAATTGGTTTGTATCATCATCATCATCATCATCATTACAGCCCTTCACAAGTCCACTGCTGAACATAGGCCTCCCCCAAAGAATGCCACAAAGCACGGTCCTGAGCCACCTGCATCCATCGACTTCCTGCATATCTTACCAGGTCGTCACTCCATCTAGTGGGGGGACGCCCTACACTTCGCCTGCCGGTACGAGGCTGCCACTCGAGAACCTTTCTTCCCCATCGGTTGTCGGTTCTTCGAGCTATATGGCCGGCCCATTGCCACTTCAGCTTACTAATCCGTTGGGCTATGTCGGTCACTCTAGTTCTACTGCGGATATCCTCATTTCTGAGTTTATCACGCAGAGAAACTCCGAGCATAGCCCTCTCCATAGCTCGCTGAGCGACCTTGAGCTTCCTCATCCGGCCAGCAGTGAAGGACCACGTCTCAGTTCCGTATGTCATCACTGGCAACACGCACTGGGTGTACAGTCTCGTTTTCAAGTTTTGAGGTATACCTGGTTTGTATCCAAATGATAAATTAATGTTTTATATTAGGTTTCAGGGATCAACGTAAAGATCGAGGAAACCCTACACATGTGATACGAAATAAAGTGAACTGTAGATCGGTCTGAAACGTTTTTTCATTTATTCTACAAATTGACTGCGATGCGAGCATTGATTTAGTTTTTTACTGAGCAACTTCCAAACATTTTCTAATGTTTATATACCTGTATCCGATTATTGGTTTTCGGTTAGTAAGTTGGGTAGCTAAGGCAATTTTGTACTTAATATATTAAATTTTTTTTTGAACTATTACATGCCAGTATTTGACTACTATCCCACCTCATGGCATAAAGTAATTCAGCCAAAGATGGTAAAGTGATCTAACTTTGCTTAAATCACTGCATTTAGTAGTATCTTAATTAAATAAGCACAGGACGGAAATTGTGTGCAGATAAATAGATGGTTAATTGCTTCAAATTTATATTTATTTTAATTTCCTCAAATGTCTTCCTCTAATTCCGTTAATAATTAAACAATACTCTGATGAACATGGAACTGCTATGCGTAGAAACTAGCGCAGTGGTAACTTCAGGCGTGGGTACCCGCTTCAAACATGTATGCAAACAATCCAAGTTCGAGGCGTGCTTGTACCACATTAGTAAAAAACACAGTTTCTTTACTCATGTACCTGTACCACTGAAATTCTAATCAGTATTTAATTTGACGAAGAAAACCTTCATGTCGAGAAATAAGGATATTCAACTATCTGGCATATCTGTAGTAGTCTGGCATTTGAAGTCTCGCATTTGAAGTCAGGCAACACACATTGGGATAGTGATGAACTGATCCAATATCGTCTTAGAAACAAAATTAGTGTGTGCCCAGAAATGAAATCTATTGTTATACTCGTGATTCTATTAAATGAATAAATAATCTTTACTGTATTATCACACTAATTTCTTCGTTTCAGCGAATTATTCCAGAAGAAATATATCTATTAAGGAATGACAGTATATTGCAGGATTATCATTAATATGCCAAACCTAAAATAATCCGAGCGGTGGCGGTCTACTCTTTGTAATGAATTTTGGAAGCAAACGTATACTTTATAACATTTTCAAGTATCAGCACAAATAATAAGTCCTTTTTTCCTTAATTGAGTTACGCTTTTCTCAAATTGTGAACTTGCTTTTCACTTATTATTTCTTTGTATTCTATGAGGAACGTAAAGAATTGAATATACTGGTAATAAGTAATTCAATCACTGTCCATTTGAGACAACGCATCTGTAATTTGATCCTTAATCATTGATTATGGGCCACAGCATCCGTTTCCATGCTTCGGGGCTTGTTACAACTCCTAATTTTAACAAATTAAAAATAAAGATTTATATTATTTCTAACTAGCAGGAACTGGCTGGATGAAACCAGTGTTTTTTTACACCAGATCGCGGATCAACCTGTGTTCTGTCCATCGCCTTACATAATGACATTGTTTCTATAAATACATACTTTTTTGGTCGTTACTTTGTTTATTATTTTGTGCGTTGCTTTATTTTTTATACGTGGCAAAGCCATGTTGCAGCTATATTAGAAGTATAGCTGTAGCACGAATAGTTCCGCTCGACCAGGGAAGGACCACGCTCTCACAGATTACCAGCGTTAAATAGCAGCTTAACACTGTTGTGTTTCGTATGGTGAGTGTAGAGAAACGGAAACCCTTTTACTGGAAAACAGGCATTCCATCTTAGTCCTCACGGGTGACAACGCATCTGAATTTTGATTCGCAAACGAGGATAAATGTAGCCACAGCATCTGTGGACTGTGTGCTCGTTTGTCACCCTATCCTGTAAAAAAGTATATATACATGTAAATAAACTTGAAGTGTCTGTCTGTAATATCGAAATAACTGCCTTTTATTAAACTGAGGGAGTTATTTGCATGCTATAAAACATGAATAACCATTTTTTCAATTTTTATCTGTCTATCTGTCTGTATGTCTGTCCGGGCTAATTTTCGAAATTGCTGAACCGATTGTAAAGAAACTTGACGAACAGATAGAGAGTAATGCCAGAAGTGATTTAATTTAAATTTATCCTTAAAGATAACAGATTTTTTGATAAAATCTAACACTTGATAACATAAAATGATCTATGATGATTTTCATACATCTAAATGACGTCACATTAATAGATCCAGGTGAAGTCGGGGGCCGCTAGAATTTCACTAAAACTTTTTATTGGATGTAGAGAATATAAGACGAGTTGAAAAACTGTATTGACTTCAGAAACTTTCAAGTTTACAGCTAGCAAAATCTTTGAAATTCAAGTGTTACAGTAAAATTGAATTTGATTGAGCAATCATTTTACTACTTAGGAAAACAGAGTAAAGTCGACGCAATAAAACTTCGTTATGCAGTGAACGTCTCTACCAAATTAGAAAGATTTGCTGAATTCGCAATGCTGGTATGCGTTTTGGCGATATCAATTTCAAATATTTCACGTCTGCGCTGCTGCTCTATCATAGGACGTCTGGCTCAAATCTTTTCAAATCTTTTCTTTCTTACACAACTTCCTTGTGGAATTAACTAAAAGCCTTCAAGAAAAGCGCCCACTCCTTTTTAAAAGGCCGGCAATGCATCTGCAATTCCCCTGGTGTTGCAGTTGTTCATTTGCAGCGGTAGTCACTTACCATCAGGTGAGCCGAAAGTTTATTTGTCCCCTCTTATAAATAAAAATCTAATCAGTAGAATCATGAAACTATTATCTTTATTTACCATCATAATTTACTTCCAAAATTTTGTGGTTAATATTAAAGTTTATGATTTAGTTCACTACTTTTTTCTTAATATTTTGTTCTCATTTGTCCCCATCGCTCAGATTATGGGTCTGTTTGCCTCCGTATTGGAGCGGCAAGCCCGTGGATTGTAGTAATTTGACGTGTTTTTCTTTTAAAAATTATTCGATATAGGTAATTGTACATTAAACAATGATTTGTTAACATATCCATTACCACCTTTCTCATGGTTTCAACTATTCAAAAAAATCGCTATGCTTGGTAGTGTGATCGAAAATCCACATGCCGATATTAATATAGATAGAATTTGTGCGTATTGATTGATTATTCAGCTTTAGATTATTCAAAATTAATATCACAGTATTCGGTTTTAATCACTATTTCATCGATCATAACATATTTATAAATTATTAATCAAGCAAAAAAAATATATAAAGAAAAATAAATTAATTTGCTCCAAGTCTGTAGTTGAATAAGTTGATAGTTATCTGAATTTCAAATCAGCCATTCGAGTATAAATACATCGAATATAAAGAAACGCATTGTGAGCTTTTTAAGCGATTTCTTTTAAAATCTGATTTTATATTCTAATATGTTCACTATTTACCTAGCATAACTCGATATTTATGTAAAAAAAAAATAATAACCTTTCCCTCTAAAGTATTCCAACTTCTTTCTTTACTATTATAAGTCTGTACTCGACTACTAACTTACCCGACGTTATGGTGAACGGCACTGAGTTAGCTTAAAAAAGTCTATTCACTCTTTCCTTAAAGACACTCACATTATAACTTCTTCGTCTTCTTCTTCTTTATCAGCCCATAAAATTCCACTGATAGACACGGGAATCTCTGGATGTAGAGTGGATTTAACAAAATTTTCAAACTTTACAGGCTGATTAACAACCGCAGTACAAGAAGTCTCGTAAGTTCAACACTGCTTCTCGCTGACGGTCTGGATATTTGTACATTATAGGTGTACTATTTAAAACATTCTATTAAGAGGTTACACGTGGTAGAGCCATGCTGCAGCTATATTAGTAGTATAGTTGTAGCACGAATGGGTCGACTCGACCAGGGAAGGACCACGCTCTCACAGAATACCAGCGTAATAGCAGCTTAAAACTACTGTGTTTCGTATGGTGAGTGTAGAGAACCAGAGACCCTTTTTACTGGAAATGAGGCATTCCATCTTATTCCTCACGGGTGACAACGCATCTGCATTTTGATTCGCAAACGAGGATAGATGTAGATGTCTATGGTCCACAGCAACCACTTACCATCAGGTGGACTGTGTGCTCGTTTTTCACCCTATCCTATTAAAAAAAAGGTAGGAATTCGTTGGGTTGGTCTCCTGCCTATGTTTGCCCCACCAAGGATCAGTTTATCTACTGTTTTGTTTTGTGTGTTTGAAACGTATATGCTATATGTTTACATTATAATATTATATTGTGTGTGCAGTAAATAATATTTACACCAACATATGCATGGACTATCACGTATATGATCTCAGTTCTGTGAATTACAAGGCATCAGTATCGTTATTATAGTTTGAAAAGAATGTTAAAACTCTAAATTAAAAAATGGGGATTTAAAAGAGTTTCGTGTTGTTCGATGCGTGCTTACTGCACTGACTTTTCGACACTGAGGAGGGGGGAGGCTTAGTAGCCGTGCACTAAGAAGAACCCACATGGCTGCCCTGAGGTGGCCATTCTGAGTGGAATTGGCGGGCCCACTTCAGATGTGTGTTGTTGGACTGCGACAAGAGAAGGGTCCTTTACCCCTGAGGTAGAATAGGTTGATATGGTTACGCGCCACTTGCACTATCCTCCACAACTATGACGGGGCGGCTCCTGCGATGCGCTGGTGGTGGCGTCAGAGGTAGAGAGATGTGTCGGTATTGAGAGATGCCGCTCTCTCTACCCTAGCTATAGAACAGTTCTGCCGCCGGGGTCGGAAAAGTTGGTCCGAGTACTCGTTTTTCCTGGTCCCATGGTCTTCCGATGATTATTTTTTGATTTGAAAGATGGTACTTCTCATGTGGTGCCATATACATTTGATCAAAGTCTGATTAATAGTTTTTAAGTAATTCTTAATAATTTATATTGAAGTCGATTGTACAAAATATTTAATTTTAAATAATCTTTTAGTACTACTTTCATTTCCTAATTGTGACAGGTACGACTTGCACTTATCTATATTTATATCATTTTTTCATACTCCCCTTCTATTTAAATTATTTAAAGATAATAAATTGTGATCAGGCAAATGTTGCGGCCTATCTCCTGTTTCAATTTTAGGTTTTTTTGAATTATTTATTGTGAACCACAATTAAGAATAAATAAATAATTTATGAAAACAAAACGAAGCATAGGAGGAATATGGCAGTGGTACATAGAATTGAATAACTTTTTATTCAATATAGATTACATTCAATTCTTACTGAAACTCATTTGTTTACTTTACCAATGGTACGGAAAAAATATCTGTCCCAAGAAGAACAAGGAAGAAACCCAACGGACTTATTTGTAAAGTAAATTATACAATATGAAAAGTTACAACCTGTTTACAAAATTGATTTTAGAAACAGCTTGGCCATCGGCTCCAGAGACATTGTGCAAGGTGAAAATAGAGGAATGACGTTTGTATGGACTAAACGCCGCCCGGATATCCACTTAACTTCCACTGCATAAAAAGTTTCCTTATTAAGCAACACAAATCGTCATAAAACTGAGCCTTTCTGTAACTGGAACTTATTGGATTAGTTACTTTTACGTCCGAAGCGTAATGAAATTTCCCAACAAGCAAACCTTTGTAACAATTGCGATTAATTTGTATTATTGAATAACAGTTTCAGTTCAGAACTTTTGATACGTTTCGTAAACTGGAAAACGGTTAATGTATTAATGATCAATTGTCAGGAAAATTCTTGAATTGGTAGAAAATGAAAATACTACATCTTTTTCCCTATCAGCATACAATAGTCCACTGCTGGACGTGGACCTCTTCGTTGTAAAGTAGATTTGCCTCAATTGTTACGCAATTGACGGACGGATTGCACCCCCCCCCCCCCACACACACACGCGCGCACACATGTGCTCTACTACTTTTACTATATTCCGCAAATTTTAACTAACTCGAAAAAGTAGTTAGCGAGCGTGCAGCTCAGATTCCTTAAATGCAGGGATACCCTAGTTTAGGCTCCAGTCCGCCGTAAAAACATCGTAACATTCCATATTTTTGTTAGATATATTTCTTTTTAGATATATTGATATATATTTGTAGAGGAGAAATAAATATAATTTTCATTTGATTTCATTTCATGCTGCTCCCTGTCACTGGCCTATGTATACGTCTGGCATAACGAAATGTTTAAATCGCACCCTCCTCCGCCTCGCCTCCTTTCTAGCATTTTCCACAAATAATAGATTCACTTTCGACGTCATGATATGTCATATGTCGTGCGATTTTTTTTTATAATAGTATAGATCCAAAAGATTTCCATTTATTGCACTCATTTATATGCAAAGAGCAAAACAAGAGCACACTATAAAAAATAACACCACTATTGATATCCAATTATGCTTTAAGTACAATCGTGTAGCGTTGAGTGACACGTGACAATTTTAACCACCTAAACACATTTAAACACATTCTAACTTAATATATAATATGCATTTTTTTTTATCTTACGATAATAACATAATAGTCAAATAGTTATCAGGTGCACTTTACAAGTAGTTATTTTCTCTGCTTTACTATATTCTATACTAAATATTAAAAATGGCCGTTATATTATAACTTAGTTAATTCATCAAGCCATCTGTATATGAATTATGGCATGGATTTTCACTTTTCAGTGATGCACTTTGATAGACCAATGCCTCGCCGTAGGTTTCCTCATAAGGGTGTTGTTTGCCGCAGTTGCCACGCTTGGCATGTGGGTTGGCAACCGCAATTTTTTATATTCTAATTGTTATTAGAAAGATGATGCTGCCCATCTCCACGTGTTTTTTGTCGCCTCTTATGGCATCCACAATACGATATGAGACAGTGGATATTCTTAAACCGCCATTACACACTTAATAAGTAGTGTTCATATATCTCATGTAACTACAATATACGGATATTAGTTAACGCATAAGGTAAGCGTGCGTATATTATAACAGATTTTCTTACAGATTTCTTGCTACAACAGGTCCCATCCGCAGAGATCGTGATCCTTGGCGATTTTAACGCCCACCATGCCGATTGGCTCGGTTCACGTTTAACCGATCATGCGGGGAGATCTGTTTATGACTTTGCCTTGGCATATGGTCTGACACAACTGGTTACTTCGCCTACGCGGATTCCAGATGTGGAGGACCATACACCTTCCCTGTTGGACCTTCCGCTGACCTCTCATCCGGACGGATATCTGGTTTCCGTCGATGCCCCTCTCGGCTCTTCGGACCATTATCTGATCCGGAGTGTGGTGCCACTCACGCTCCCTTCGCGGTTGCGTTCTGCAGGTTGCCGCCGTGTTTGGCATTACAGGTCGGCGGATTGGGACGGAATGCGGTCCTTCTTTGCATCCTACCCATGGGGGCGGGTTTGCTTCTCGCCGGATGATCCCAGCGCTGTTGCTGATTCTGTCACTGATGTGGTGCTACAGGGAATGGAACTATTTATTCCATCATCTGTGGTACCCATAGGAGGCAGATCTCAGCCTTGGTTTGGTCGCTCCTGTAAGACTGCATTACGCAGTAAGCAGGAGTGTTATCAAGCCTGGGCTGCGGCTTCGGCGACTCGGGATGTAAATACCAGCACACTTAAAAAGAAGTATAACTTCGCCTCCAGGTCCTTCAAAAGAGTTATTGCCAAGGCAAAGTCAGAGCACATAGGCAGAATTGGCGAGAAACTAGTTCGCCTTCCTTCGGGAACCCGTGCATTCTGGTCTCTCGCCAAGGCTGTCCAAGGGAATTTCTGTAAGCCATCACTACCATCTCTGCACAGGGAGGATGACTCACTGGCCCATGACGCAAAAGACAAAGCCGACCTTTTAGGCTCCCTTTTTGCGTCCAACTCAACTCTTGATGACGGGGGGAAAACACCGCCGACCATCCCGCGGTGTGAGTGCTCCATGCCGGATGTGCTGTTCTCACAGCGCTCGGTTCGCAAAGCACTGCTCTCCCTGGACATCCAGAAGTCGAGTGGGCCTGACGGAATCCCCCCAATTGTGCTGAGGACGTGTGCTCCGGAGTTGGCACCGGTCCTAACGCGTCTTTTCCGGTACTCCTACTCCCAAGGCGTAGTCCCGAATTCATGGAAGACAGCTTTTGTCCACCCGATCCCTAAAAAAGGCGACCGCTCAGACCCATCCAACTATAGGCCTATCGCGATCACCTCCTTGTTCTCCAAAATAATGGAATCCATTATTAACTGCCATCTCATCCGGTACCTTGAGGATCACCAGCTGATTAGTGACCGCCAATACGGTTTTCGTCGGGGTCGATCAGCTGGTGATCTTCTGGTCTACCTGACCCATAGATGGGCGGAGGCAGTAGAGTCCAAGGGGGAGGCGTTGGCCGTTAGTCTGGACATTGCGAAGGCCTTCGATCGGGTTTGGCACAAAGCGCTTCTTTCGAAGCTCCCTTCCTATGGGCTTCCCGAGAAATTGTGCAATTGGATCACCAGCTTCCTTGTAGATCGGAACATCAAGGTCGTTGTAGACGGTGCATGCTCTGACTACAAGCCTATTAACGCTGGTGTTCCACAAGGCTGTGTGCTATCACCAACGCTGTTTCTTCTGCATATCAATGATATGTTGCTAACTGGTAACATTCATTGCTATGCGGATGACAGCACTGGTGATGCTCTATACACCGGCCGTGCCAATATTTCTCGGGAAAACGTCGCTGAGTACCGGAACAAACTTGTGTCTGAAGTCGAGTCTTTGCTGAACAAAGTCTCGGATTGGGGGCGACTAATCGTAGTCCAATTTAATCCTCAGAAGACACAAGTTTGCGCGTTTACCGCTAAAAAGAACCCCTTTGTCGTATCTCCTCAGTTTCAAGGCACTTCCCTTCTTGCCTCAGCCAGTATCGGTATCCTCGGAGTCGACATATCGAGTGACGTGCAGTTTCGTGGTCACTTGGAAGGGAAGGCCAAATTGGCCTCTAAAAAGCTTGGCGTGCTCAGCAGAGCGGGACAGTATTTCATGCCGGCACACCGCCTGCTACTTTACAAGGCGCAAGTTCGGCCTCACATGGAATACTGTTCCCATCTCTGGGCAGGGGCTCCCCAGTGCCAGCTCCTTCCACTTGACCGCATCCAACGCAGAGCGGCTCGAATTGTCGACGACCGAGCCCTTTCCGATCGGCTCGATTCATTGGCACTGCGAAGAGATGTTGCATCCCTTTGCATTTTCTTTCGCATCTACCATGGGGAGTGCTCTGAGGAATTGTTCGGATTAATCCCAGCCGCCAAATTTCACGAACGCACATCGCGGCGGAATTCCCGATACCATCCACACCATCTGGATGATTGGCGGTCCACCACTGTGGGGGATTAGAAGATGTTTTCTTCCTCGCACGACCTCCTTGTGGAATCGATTACCATCAGCGATTTTTCCGGACCGATACGACTTAGGGACCTTCAAGAAAAGAGCGTACTCCTTTTTAAAAGGCCGGCAACGCATCTGCGATTCCCCTGGTGTTGCAGTTGTTCATGGGCGGCGGTAGTCACTTACCATCAGGTGAGCCGCATGCTCGTTTGCACCCTCTCCTATAAAAAAAAAAAAACTACTGTTTTAACTATAACAGATTTATTGCGATATCGTAAAGTCTATCAAACCAAGAGTCTTAAACAAAAAAAACATAACCCTTCCTTGGCAGTCGGGTAAAAAAGAGGTTTGCAGGTGTAAGTTTTTTTTATAGAAATATGGGCGATCAACTAGCAGTCTATTCCACCTGAATATAATTGAAAAAAAAATACAAAATGTTTATTTGACAGAAAACAACTGCAACTCATTGAAGTACACAATAGGTACTCATGTATCGTGGGTACTAATTTATTATACATACTAATTTATTGGATACTAATTGGATGTTTGGTCCATAAACTTAGCTCTATCCTCGATCAATTTGCGTTGCAACACTTGAAGATTTTATCTATAAAAAGGAGTCTTGCTTTCTTGTCGCGCTTTCGGTAATAATTCTGTTGATTTAATATACTAAAATTTAGACTCTACTTGCCTAAAAATAAGGATTGTAGCAATTATTTGCTTTAAAATTAAACTTTCATATTATATTAATGCTGCACATGTTGTTGAAAATTATTAAATGAAATAAATCATGTGCAGTGAAATGTTTTTGTTTTATATTTCATTTCATTTGGAGGTTTCCCTTGTACCTCGTGTGAACTACACACATGTTTTATTGTTTCCAATATTCCATAATTGTAAAATACAATATTCTCGTACAAAAACAACAAATATTTCTCGATGTTTGACACAAATAATTTTTTCAACAAATATCGCTGTGTACAAAATTTTACTTCGCAAGTTGTTAAAACGTTAATCGAAAAAGGGTTGTATGAAGACAAAAACGCCAATCATAAAGATAACACTTAACCGCTATGTAAACGTCTACCTTGCAGGAATTCCATAATAAAACTGTGTAAACCTTATATCAATGCAGTGTTTCGCTATATATGTGTATAATCTATAATGAAGTGACTCCCAAGACATCTTTGAGGAACGAGGCTCTGCAATTATCTCTTTGTTGCACCCATATTGCATTTAAATATCTCAAAATATCGAGCCAATGTGACGTAGACTGCCTTAAAAATGGCTAATTAATTTACCCAATGCATGATAATGCTGCGTATAACTTCATCCAATAATGTATTACAGAATTTTATCACATGGGTGACTCGATTTCAAAGAACATTATGTTATGTTTTAATTAAGTAAAATCAAACTCTTTACCCATTTCGTGTTCCATAGTGATTACAACAAGTTCTTTAATAATGAAGATACAACAGATGTGTCTACCTCTTCAATCTTTATGTTTAAAGCAAATAATCTTCGGTGATGAACGCTTCTTTAGTGAGAGTCTATGTCAAGGTATAATGTAACGGATATAATAAGGGCTAACAAATATAATTTCTGCCTAAATAACAAACTCAACTAAAATCGTTGCACCAACAACCAGGGGACTTGTCATGGGCTGTTATGATAGTGATGATTACATTAGTAGTAAAATTATATTCCTTGATACTTTCAATAACAAATGTTTACTGCAATCTTAGTATAGAATAAAAGACAGTCAAAACAGGTAAACGGTAAAAGTTTTACTGTGCGAAAGTAAAGACATATACGAGTACGTAGTAAGGTTTTTGAAGGCACGTATATCTCGGTTTATTGAAATAGGTTGTTTTTCGTATTCATGTTCATATTTGTGTGAAAAAAAATCTTTTATAAAGTAAAATTTGCCGACGAATAAAAAAGAAATAAGAGTAGTTGATGGATGTGAATAAAGAATTAAGGGCTTTTCTTTTTCTTTATTTAGAGACTTTGTAAAGGGAAACGAAAGATTTTACTATTTCGCCGCCAACTTTTATTTGAAAATGTGTTTTGCGCTTAATTAAAATTTTGTGTCAGATGTTCTGTGGGCAAGAAGCCAACTACAGCCACTACAGTCCCAACGATACTAACGTCACTCAATGAGAATATAGAAAAGTGTTGTTTTTAGACTTTTTCAGGCAATTATTTAATTTTTTCTCTCCGCAAGAACCATCTTCGTACTTTAAGGAATATTATAAAAAAAGAATTAGCGAAATCGGTTCAGCTGCTCTCGAGATTTGCGCTTTGCAACACATTCAGCGATTCATTTTTATATTATAGATTATATCCTTAGTATATCAATGGTATAAGTATATTACTGGTATAAATTAGTTTCCATTCAATTTTTTGACATAGGTATGCTTTTTTACATAAGCAAATAAACGCATATCCTTACGACCGAACTGAAGTGACAAACAAACTAAGAGCCCACCTGAAGGCAAGTAGCTTCTGCTACCCATGGACATCTGCAAGCAACTTCAAACAAAGATGGCAATAAATACGTTGTCACCTATGAGGACTACAGAGGTATGCCTCACAGCCATGTCCATTCTTTTTGATTCTGAAACACAGCTGTAGTGCACGAACTGCCGTATATCGGGTAAAATAGGTTAAGTTAAAGATAAAAGTTCTTGTAAATTCTACAAATAATTGTTTTAAACTTAAGTATTTATAAACAATAATTGACAGTTCCATAGCGCAGTGGCTTAGCAATGATTTGGTGCGCTGGGAACAGCGGGTTCGAATCCCGCACGGAACACGTATTTGTATGGCCTACAAATAAATGTTCCGGGTCTTGATGTTTGTTTGCAATTTGTGTTTGTAAACTCCCTCCACGATACAGTGTGGGGGTAACGTTTTAAAAATATTGTAGGCCGTTTAACATTTCCAAACGCTTAACTTTTTTTATTCATGATATTAAATTATAAAATACATTTTTTAGAGCTCATAATAAATATTTTAATTGAGATGATATCCGAGTTGCAAGATAATATCTTTTAACGACCATTTGCCTTCGCGTTGTGCCTTAACGACCGAGCTAGACAATATCCGAGAAAGACAACTGAATCTGGTTTGATTTTACGAGTACCTAATAAAACTGATAAAATCAGCACTCCGTATTCGTCTGTTTCCTCCTTCAAAACTGGAGCGATTTAAAAGTTTTTTCCAGAACTATATCAAAACAATTGTAGTTATATCTATATGTTTTTCTTTCTACCTCGTAAACGCGACTACTGGTCTTGCGGTCCTAAGTTCGACTTCAGGCTCGGGCCAAAATTAGTTATTGACTTTTTCTTTCAAGAAATTCTCATTAGCAGGCCGAAGTAAGAAGTTGGTGGTGTTTCACTCTTGTGCTTCGGAAAACACGTAAAGCTCTTGGTCCTGTGCTTGATCTCTCTCCGGTTGTGTGATTGCCGTCCCATCGTACTATGAAAGTGAGGTAATAGAGAGTTCTTCTGTGTTTATGTTGCAGATTTCTAGTCACCAATGAGACAGGCCGCCGTGACCGAAAATTCGACATTATTATTATTATACTTTAAAATCAAATAATTTATTTGCAATTGCAACCCATCTCCACGTGTTTTCTTTTCGTCGCCTTTTATGGCATCCACGAGACGATATGAGATAGTGAATATTCTTAAACCGCCATTATACACTTAACAAGTAGTGTTCATATATCTCATGTAACTAGAATATACGGAAATTAGTTAATGCATAAGGTAAGCGAGCGTATATTATAACTACTATTTTAACTGTAACAGATTAAGACCGATATCGTAAAGTCTATCAAACCAAGAATCTTAAAAAAAACATATCCCTTCCTTGGCAGTCGACGAAAAGAGGCTTTTTTTTATAGAAAAAGAATGACAAACGACTACAGAGTCCACCTGATCGTAAGTGGTTGCTGTGGCCCATAGACATCTACATCTATCTTCGATAACAAATCAAAAGGCAGATGCGTTACCACGCGTGACGACTAAGATGGAATGTCTCGTTTCCAGTAAAAAAGGATCTCCGGTTCTCTACACTCACCATACGAAACACAGCAGTATTAAACTGCTATTTTACGCTGGTATTCTGTGAGAGCGTGGTCCTTCCCCGGTCGAACCGACCCATTCGTGCTGCAACTATACCACTAATATAACTGCACCATGGCTCTACCTTGTAAAAAAGGTGTAATTTGCGGGTGTTTTTTATAGAAACAAGGGCGATCAACCAGCAGTCTATTCCACCTGAAGATAATTAAAAAAATGCAAAATGTTTATTTTAATGAAAACAACTGCAACTCATTGAAGTATCCGCTGGTACCCACAACTAGGTAATCCTGTATCGTGGATACCTACTGGATACCTACTAATTTATTAGATACTAATTGGATGTTTGATCCATAAACTTAGCTCTATCCTCGATCAATCTGCGTTGTTACGCTTGACAATTTTATCTATAAAAAGAGTCTTGGTTTCTCGTCGCACTTTTGGTAATAATTCTTTTGAATTAATATACTAAAATTTAGACTTACCTAAAAATAAAGATTGTAACAATTATTTGCTATAAAATTAAACTCTTATGTTATATTTTATGCCGCACATGTTGTTGAAAATTATTAAATGAAATAAATCATTTGCTGTGAAATGTTTTTGTTTTATGTTTCATTTTATTTCAAGGTTTCCCTTGTACCTCGTGTGAACTGCACACATGTTTTATTGTTTCCAATATTCCATAATTGTAAAATATAATATTCTCGTACAAAACCAACAAATATTTCTCGGTGTTTAACACAATTGTTTTTTTCAACAAATATCGTAGTGTACTAAATTTTACTTCGCAAGTTGTTAAAACGTTAATTGAAAAAAGCTTGTATGAAGACAATAACGCGAATCATAAAGATGACACTTAACCGCTAAGTAAACGTGTACATTGATAGGATTCCATAATAAAACTGTGAAAAACTTATATTAATGCAGTGTTTCGCTATATATGTATATAATCTATAATTAACTGACTCCCAAGACATCTTTGAGGAATGCGGCTCCGTTTTTTGAAAGATATTATAAGTTAGAGCCGGATTTTGTTCTGGGGTGAGTTCATGAGGAACCCATTTTACAAAGTTAGTAGTAGTATTTATTATATTTGGCTCATACCAATACCCAAATGGCCTCAAATCTTCTAAACGCTGATGCACCGGTTTTCTTAAATTAGTCGTCTGATAGAAGCCACATTTTCCTCAGTGATCGCGGTTGAGGGCCAATCTTCACGAATACCATCATAGAGAAAGAAACCTGGCCACATTCAAATCCTGTGTACCTACTCCTCACGGTACTCAAATGAGGTACTTCCCTCCCAAAATCATTCTAAAGATGAGCAGTGCCATCTTGCAGAGAGGGTGAACTTTTAAAATATCTTTTTATATATAAATAATATGTGTCACTTTGTTTGCCCGCGATGTGCTCCAAAACCACTCAACTGATTTTAACGAAAATTTGTAAATGTGTATTGCTTGCTCCAACTTGAGAGATAGGGTAGTTTTTATCCTGATAATTGACCCTCTGTTGGCGCCACTTTGCTATTACTGTCTAGCGCTTGTGAGATTCATTAATTGTTATTCAATAAGAGCACTGCAATGTTCATTGCCGGGTTTCCTATCTACCGCCTTTTATGCCCAGCATGTCCACTCATGTGTTAAAACGGGGTTCACACAAGCTCGCAAGACTCGCAACCAACTGCAACGCCTATATCTCGCGTGATTTCTCCCGTCTTTGTGTGGTTTAGATATTGAACTATACAAAATCATAATAGAAGATATAGATATTTGTTATAACACTATATTTCGAGATGATTTGTGAAAACCGCCGAAATCTAACTAACGAGCAATGCAGCCTTCGAAACACGAGGTTGATTAGCAGAAGTCTAGTTGAATGCCCATGCATTCCTTCACAACAATTCTAATGGCCCAAATTTAAAGACATTTGCTGTATTGCGAAGTAATAAATTCACTACGCTTTCTACAGGCCGGGATAGTTAATTTTATCCAGAATTTAAAGATTTTTGAAAGGACAAAGGGTCATCAGAGCGAAGTCAGTCTGGTCAGCTAGTTTATACATAAATATCATATATGTTATTTCTCTTTAGGACAATCAATCAAACATATTGAAATGCTACAGCAAATTTGGATTCTGCATATCTTTCATACGTGAATATTTAATTGGTAATATAAAATAGGTATCTTTATTAAAATACAAATAAATCTGTTCATTTAAAGAACAGTATAAAAATGCTCATGTATGATGATCATAGATAGTTAATAAGTATTAAGTAAGTCATAACTACACGTGAACAAACACTAAAGCGTTATTTGATACATAAATAAATATAAATAACCATACTATGAGCTCTCTGTTTTTATTAAACAGTTTTGGGTAAAAACCCACTCAACGGCGGAAAATTTATGTGATAAAATAGGGTTTGGCGATACTCTTGATATTTGTTGATTTATTATAGGAGCTGATTATATCGAATTTCAATTTGGCAGTCGGGCCGTGCCGGGCGTGCGTGCGTGTGTGCGTGCGTGCGTGCGTGCGTGCTTGCGTGGGTGCGTGCGTGCGTGCGTGCGTTCGTGCGTGCGTGCGTGCGTGCGTGCGAGTGTGTGTGCGTGCGTGCGTGCGAGCGTGCGTGTTTGCGTGCGTGCGTGCGTGCTGGTGTTCGTGTGTGCGTGCGTGCGTGCGTGCGTGAGTACGCGCGTGTGTGCAAGCGTGCGTGCGTGATACGTGCGTGCGTGCGTGCATGCTTGCGTGCGTGCGTGAGTGATGCATGCGTGCGTGCGTGCGTTCGTGCGTGCGTGCGTGCGTGCGTGCATGAGTGCATACGTGTGTTCGTGCGTGCGTGCGTGCGTGCGTGCGTGCGTGCGAGAGTGCGTGCGTGCGAGAGTGCGTGCGTGTGTGCGTGATGTATGCATGCGTGCGTACGTGCGTGCGTGCGTGTGTGCGAGCGTGCGTACGTACGTGCATGCGTGCGTGCGTATGTGCGTGCGTGCTTGCGTGCTTGCGTGCGTGCGTGCGTGCGTGCGTGCTTGCGTGCGTGCGTGCGTGCGTGCGTGCGTGCGCGTGTGCGTGCGTGCGTGCGTGCGTGCTTGCGTGTGTGTGTGTGTGTGTGTGAGTGCGTGCGTGCGTGCGTGCGTGCGTGCGTGCGTGTGTGTGTGTGTGCGCGCGTGCGTGCGCGCGTGCGTGTGTGTGTGTGTGTGTGTGTGTGTGTGTGTGTGTGTGTGTGTGTGTGTGTGTGTGTGTGAGTAAATTGAGCACGGTTTCGGCATCAATTGAACGCAGCGCTCCGTCTACTTTTCTGTTGGTTTGAGACTACAAATGAATATTATAATGAAAATTAGCCTACTAACCAGACTAATCCTATATTTAGTTGGCTTATCTTAGGTTAATTTTATATATTAAGTTTAGCCGTAACATAAATAAGGATTAATCCACCATAAAGATTTAAACAGGTTTTTCGAAATAAAAATGTACAGAATGAGGACGTCTCACAAATACTCGTAATATAGTGATTATGTTTGTTACCGAAAGATAAAACAGAAAAGAAAAGAAAGACAAAATAAGAAATGTATTATGGCAAATAAGTAACACATGATTTTCCTGACGTTAATATTATTTCCATTTCGTCGTTCATTACAGTTTACTAAAGTCCACTGTCCAAACATAGGCCTTATGATGGCCTGGAGAATAAGGGTAATAAACGAGCACACAGTG